>JAGDQP010021897.1:3073-31155 GCA_022664845.1 Lepisma saccharinum | reverse complement strand
CGCCAAGTTCCTTTGTTCCTGTTACATGCTGTCACCAAGGAACTTGGCTAATCCGTCTCCCATTTCGCACCTTTTTAGGGCTAAAGAACTTGGCTCCACTTTTTGCACCTCTGGTGTTTTTGTTCGAATATAGTTTACATTGATAACCTCTTGACAGCACTCCGAAGAGGAATTGCGTTGTAAATTGAAATTTGAAGGAAAAAAAACACTAAAATAGTGTACAATTAATACTTTGTCGTCTATTAACACACCATTGCAATCTATGCAACTAACCTTATTTTCAGTTTTTTTTTCCTATTAAAAATTTTCCAAAAATAATTAGCATTATCATATATACTGTCCTCTAAATCTTTAAAATATTCTTTTTTGGCTGAATGATGCATACATAATAATAATAAAAATAAATACACAGTCAAATTGATTGTGTCTACGGTAATACGAAATAAGTATTATATATTAGCTTAAACTAGCTTAGTAAGCGTATAGTACTTAGCAACTAGGATTGAGCTTCGTGATGAACGAACTATTTACTTTAATTATGAGTGACTCAAAAATTAATTTTACATTGACATCTACTTCATTTTCTTCTTTTCTTTCTTTTTGGCTTGTCACAATGATTTTTATAATCATTGTTTTAACTTACGTCACAAAGGAACTTGGCATAACATAATATAAGAGATTCTAAATTTTCTGAAAATATTGCGGGCGTCATTAACTTTCTTTTGAAACTTTAATTAAGACTGGTTATAGTTTGATTCGATTTATTTGATTTGATTTATTCGTCCGATTTCACTTGATAATCTCATATTTTTTCAAACTCATTCTATAATGCTGAAGCACTTAGAAGGATTTGAGGCACGATGTCTTTCGGGGGAAAATTCCATGATATGACCCCAGATATACTTTTTTGGTGAGCAAGAACTAGTTAGTATGCTCTTTAAGGGGCTGTAGCCGCAAAACTTGGGCAGCTACTGCTGAAAGTCCTTTAAAATCAAAATACTTCTCTTTTCTACCTTATAGTAACTTTCCCCAAAACAATTTTGAAGACAATATACAGTTAAACATCGGACTGAAGTGCCTGACAGAGGAGTAAATGCACTTGAGTTGGGTAATTTTGAATGACAAGTACTTGTTTAGACTCTACCACAAAAATGTCGTGCATGTGGCGGGGGACGAGTGAACTGGCGTCTTACCTTAAAGGTTGAGGATAGATGCCCACTACCGAAATAATAAGACTGTTTTTTTATATTTTTTCTGGTTAGGTACTCATTTCTTTAAAGTTTATTCTTGAATGGAGTTTAATTATACAAGAACATTTGTAATTGCTAGTCTCAGTACGAGTTCAACAGAATGGCAATGCCATTTATGGCCTTCAGGCAACTATGGCTGAGGGTGTAGCGGGTTGAGGGTGTAGGGAACAATTCCACCAGAGCCTATTTTGAAGCGCCATCCCAGGATTAACCTTGTGTTACCGAGGATTTCAACCTCAGACAGAATGACCGCCACCGGGATCGAACATAGGACCTATCGAATCCGAAGGCCACACTCTACTGATTGAGCTACGGCTGCTCTGTACATGTTCAATAGAACGTATGGCATATGTTAAGAATTCTTTTCTTATTTTACGCAAAACATAAAGTCATTTCTTCATTAAATTGGTGTATCATTCACCATCATACATAGGAGAGAGATCTGCGCTTTCAAGCAGATGTCGTCAAGGTGACAGATTACATTACAGCATATATTTTCTGAAGTGATCGAAATACTTCCAAAACTTGTTCGTGAATTTTAGTCACCTTTTAGATAATGTAGCCATGAAGTTTCTCTTTTTTTAATTCATCAAAATACTGGCCTATAAAATACACTGATGTGTGTGGTAAGATGTATTTTGATAGGCCAGTTTAAAGGTACATACATCCGTTTTGTATGCATATAATTTCATATACTTTTGTTAGTAAGAGTATGAATGTTCAATATATATTTGTGTAATGGTTTGCTATTCTGTTTCTTTTAATTACGCTACATTGGTTTCCAGACTAAAATGTATGGCATCGTCCGTCAACCCAACATATAAAGTAACTGGAAAAGTAAGTCTGAAACTTTCGAAATATTTTTCCGTTTTACCTTAGTATTTCAGCGAACTGCGATTCTGGGGCTACTATATTCTTCTTGCTTTGCTCCTAAATTAGTTCGTTGCTAGATGTGTAATTTTTTGCAATATTTTCATTCTAAAATATGCTAAGAAATTACTCCATTCATATATTAACACTTCATAGTTTTCGTTAGTATGAACCTTAATTAAGCAGGGTTTACTCTGAACGTAAACGTTTCATCAGATGAAAACCATTACTTATTTACATATAGAATGAATACATACATCAAGTTTTAGGATGTTTGTTGGCAGGAGAGGATGGATAATAAAAGACTTGGATTCGTGCTTGCTTTTATTTTTTACATTTCTGATAATTGTGCAAAACTAAACTATTTTATCTCTCATACATGTGTTCGTCATAACATTAGAAATGACATTCTCTCTCACACATACACACACACAACACCCGCTGTTAATTTAGTGACAACTGAAGAAGTTAACAAAAGACTGGTCCAGTATCACCATCAATCATTACTCAGTTTCTATGTTCAACCCCAGAATGGGAACCAAGGCATTCCTGTAATATAAAGGTCCATATTACATACATATTCTAGAAACATTATAAATCATATAAGGTATTATTTTCTCTGTTTCATGCTTTTAAATATACCTTCTACGCTTTATTGGCAATACTCATTTTAAGATAGCGTAATCATATTTAAATTAGATATAAAAATAACCCAATCATCGTTCGTCTCAATCTCTTTATTTATTAGAGAATTTATCTGATTCGTGTGTTCGGCCGTACTATATAAAGGTCTTAAATTTTAGGGAGGAACCTTTGTTTCGAGTCTCCGATTTATCAGGTAGATAAGCGAGCGTTATCTAAAACATTCATGTCCTGGGAATAATACCTGCGACTGCCTTTCCTCACTGAAATTTGTTTAGGGTACACACCAGGAAGATACAACTATTGTGCCTGCAAATAAGGACCTGGCTCATTTCCTTCCAACACCAATTTATCTGCCCTATTCTGATCTAAACCAAAGTTACTTAAAGGCCATAAATAAATTCAAAATTTAGAACTCGAAGCTCGGTCCCATATACTGAAACACCTCTCCTTCCGTTTTCGATAATACATTTTCAAATTGGTATAACTACAAGGAAATATAAAAAATGGATAGAATCCTTAAAATAATTGAAGTCGTTAAAATGGATTGAACGCTTTAAAATAATGCTAAGCATTAACTAAACGTCACCAAATATTATAAAAAGGCATAGATAAGTAGGATCGATTAATGTACCCTTTTTCTTTGTTCGGAAGTCGATGCAATTAACGAACAAGTTTACACTATTTTAATGAAACAATGTTTCCTAAGTTATTACCTAGTAAATGGAATCATTAATTTAACAAAGCTTTTCTAGACCTATAAAAAGTTACTTTGTGTTTCACTGTACGGAATACGTACAAGAATCGTAGATTAAACCTTCTAGAAAAGGTAACTGCCATTTCATTCATTTTCTCTTGCTCTGAGCATTCGTCACAAGTGTATCAATTTCCAATATTGATGCTTTGTGCATATTTTATATTTTACACGGCGGTACAATAGCAGCATTAGTTACAATTAAAATCAAATGAATATCAAACGGAGATGGTACATTTTTTACGCCTTCAGTGGTTAAGTTGCATAAATAAATACTTATTTAATTTATAAATTAAGAGTCAAGTAGAAACTACGGCCTACGTTCGTTACACTTTCATGAAAGATATAAATCTTCTGTACGCAATCTTCTGGGTAACTATGAACAAGGTTTCTCCCAGAGGCTCTCCTACTCTACCATTTCACGTGGTTGGTTGATGAAAGCCGTGGAAAAGCATAATCATAATGGCTAACCTGAATGAAACTCTTTGCATTATCGAAAACGGTAGGAGAGGTGCTTAAGTATATAGGACTGAGCTTAGAGTTCTAAATTTTTGAATTTATTTATGGCTTTATGGAATTTATTTTGAACTTCGGTTTACATCAGAAAAGAGTAGAGAAATCGATGTTGGAATCCATTATTGTAAGATCTGGATAACGGAACTTCATCTAGTAATAACTATCTCTTCCTAGTCTACCTCCTATACTTCCAGAATGACAATACTGTACTTCCTTCCTTCAGGTAACGCCTATCACTTTTATTTCTTACTATCTACTCTAGTTTATTGCACGCTAAAGAGAAAAGCCAAATTCAACATAAGTCTAATCAATGGACAGATTTTAGCATTTCACGATGCATTAGTACATACTTCAAGACAACGATACAAGGTCATAGTGAGTAATTGCCCTGTAGATTTTCACACGAAATATTAAAGCTCAATCTCACTTGAGAAATATAGATCTTAGAATCACATCGCTGTCCCAACAATCTGAGACTAAAATATTCCCTTCTTAAACCCCTTACTATAGCTGAAATAAGGTAATATCCCATACATACTATAACAGTTATAACGCCTTTCTTATCTGGACTTAACAATATCTTCAAAAATTTTCATGTGAATACAGCATTCTTACTCACCCCACATGAAATTTGCTGTCTGCATATTTTCTCCTCCTTGGGCACCAGCTCTTTGTTGTTGCATTGGAACTGCCATTCTTTGAGGCGTCGGGTACTGCACAGCAAAAGCCACACAAACGAAGAGAGCGATAACCACAAATACCTATCAAAATAACACAAAATATGTTAATAAAAGTTTCATTACATATTATAACATATAATTTAAAGACGCTTAAAATTTAAGTAACTTTTACACAAAATAAAACATTATGTTTTAGTGCCCCTTGCCCTCTCATACACGGGCAATTTTTTATTCTCTTTTTGTTTCAATTTCCCCGTCCGTAACGCTGTCAAATACACCAAGCGAAGCAGCTAGGGAAAAAACGATTTCAAATTTTCAACTCGGCGAACTTGATTTATCCTTATGTTTCTAATCTGGTTACCATCAAACTTGAAGCTTTCAATTTGGCTAGCTTTCTACGTTTAAAGGATTCATTTTTTTTACTCTGCACATAAACTTTATTTTTATATGGGCCAGTCTAATAACTGTAGACTTCGGCCAGTCACGATTCGCATTTTAGCTATTAAAATCCACACCCATGGCTCTGATGGCACTCGAACCCGGGACCTTTGAGCCGTTGGCCTACCACCGTAGACCGCACGGCTACCCGGTCGGTATGGCTCTACACAATGAATACTTTCCGACCAGGATCCACTCCAGAGCTTTACTTTAACGAAAAATGTGTGGAAAATACATGTAAAAATTAGATACAGTACATATTTTGCTGGTCACCATATCTAAATATTAGTGCCTTTTGAAGTTGCAACTCTCTTTCGATTTCTATTTACATAAGTTATTTTAAAATTTAATTATACCGTAGCTAATAGAGCACACCATTTTCGGGACCATATTCTTTCAAGTTCTTTAATAATGATTGTCATTGACTAAGTATCAAAGGTATGTCTTGCATAGTTATGGCAGACAGAATTCAATGCAGTCGTATGGATGATTATCGGGATATTGTCAGTATTCCATAACGCTCGTTGGATTGAAATGCCAAACATATGGAAGCTCCTCAGTCTTTTCCAACGTTTCCTTTCATTAACATATTTCGTAGCTGAGCTAGATCGTTTATTTTTGTTGCTGCTAAACAAGCAGCTGTGGTTGCTTAAGAACCAAATAGTTAGGTACTGGAGCAAGGATTAAAAGGTAGCCACAAGAGATTTAGTTAGTGTTGTTACTATTCCGATATTCGCTTGTTGTAATTTACTAAAATTCTTACTCAGGATTCTCAGGGAAACACATACTCAGGATATCAGTAGTAATACTAGAAGCTACCTGCCTTGCAACTACATTTATATATATATATATAAATTACCTAATTAAAGTCTATAAAGGAAGAACAAGCTTGTATTATTATGCCTTACAAATGTATTAGTTTCATTATCTCATATATTAATTGGTGAAAGTGACAATGTGGCTATATATGTTTTCGAATTTGAGACTAGAGCGACATATCCTGTTAAGTTTTGTAGAACAAATAAATACAATAGCTATAATCACGAATTTGAAAGACAAATAATCTAGAAAGTGCTAAATAGCAACGGAAACAAGCGAAATTAGTTAAAAATGAATTGAGAGAGAGTAACTTAGTTGGAGAGAGTAAAGTTTATCACATTATAAAAAAAATCCTACGCTTGATGTTATTAAATGTAAAACTTCCATATTCGCATAACAGTCTCCTTTCGAGGAAACATGAATTAGAGACGAACGGAGTGCAGAATACCTTCGGAAAAACATATCAGAATTCAGAAGAATCTTTTCGGATTGTCTTTTTACATCCTGATACGATCGAAATGAAACGTATGCATATGAAGTTGGTGAAAAGTAGGTCTATCGCCCTGAGTTACAGAGGAAATAACTTCAGATTTATGTCGTTCCAATTTAAAGAGAAAAGAAATGTTTTTAAGTCAAATGTTGTGTATGATTATTGTATTTTTGTGTACTTAATGCTGTTGTTTTAGTTTTCTTAACAAATATGTTTTTGGTAATTTTGAGAAACGTACGTTTTTACTTATCTTTCATCAGTTGATCTAAAGCATAGCTTTACAGATAACAGTTTATATCTGATTTGCATTTGTAATTTGGTGTGGTTTGTGATTTTCAAATGAATTATGTGAATGAGAACGCTATTCATTTCTCCCGCATGTTGAAAACAGCTCAAATAGTCACGTAGTGGAGTATCTATCCTGACGTAAAAGGATATATGTTCTTGATGAAGAAAGCGAGAGCTGTCTAAGTCATTTTATCCCGAGCTAGATGTCCCGCGTATAAAAGCACTCCAAGAATCCCAGTAATAAATTTAAGTTATGATAGTCTAAGTCATAGATTATGTCAACTTTTGACTCTATTAAACAGTTTACCTGAGCAAGATCATCACTATACTTGGTCGGAGAGTATTATCTTATAAGAGCTCTAACAGCGAATTTGGATTAACTGCAAATATTGTATTCATGAAACGTGCACGATATACGACATTAGGTAGATGCTTAATCAGAAATACAGTAGATATCATGCAGAGAAGAAATATAGGCATTTCTAGAATATTTTGCGTTACATGCAGAAACGTAAGAATATTTGAGATGTGAATGAAATGCTTATTCAATTTTTGTAATGAACGAAAGTATCCTCTTGTTTCTCAAACCCATATTCATAATAAAACTTTTTTTTCTATTTACTCACGGTCCATCTACCCTTTTGCATTTAACAGCATTTTACCAGGTAGTATACCTGGAATCTCTCGAGAGTTTTCCATCGAACGACCGTGGTTCAGTGCTAGAGCGTTGGTTTAGCTTTCGGGAGGTCTTTGGTCCAATCCCAGCGGTTGATCATCTTGACTAAGGTTTGCTCAGTGTTTTTCCTGATTCACACCAGGCAAATACCAGAATGGTACGTTCAACTTAGGCCCTCGCCAATACCTTCCCACATCCTTTCCTCTCCCCTATACTGGCCTGAGCCTTAGATGCCTAAAAACCATAAACAAAAGATTAAATTATTAAAAGAAAGTTTTCCAAACGGACTCATGGGGAAAGGAAACCTCAATATAAACATGCATGTATGAAAGGACCGACGTGTAACTATATGTGGAAACAACAAACAAAGTATTCATCGTGTGTTCAAACGATGTTAATGATGTGTAAAATTTTCTAAAGCTACTTGTCTTTAGGTGGGGCCTAAGGTATCCTACAATTACCCTATATAAAATCAATATGTCTATAACTCAACATTTCTCAGTACTACTGTTCGTGATATTCGTGTAGATCAGTCTTTTTCTAGTTTTTAATTCTCACGGACGGGCAAAGTACAGGTGACTTTTTTTTTTTGTGATAACATGAATAGAGTATTCTATTCCTCAATTTTCTTACACAAATTCTGTACATTTCTTGAAACTACAGAAAAGAGAGAGAATTTAAGAAGAAAAGTTGTTTGTGAAAGATATAAAAGAAGACAATGTTTTGGTTTGTTGAAATATACGCGCAATACGAGAATCAAGAGCGAGTTCAATATAACAATAGACTACTTACCTTTGCAAACATTGTTGAGATTGGAGTAGTCTGTTTCTTGACGATGAATAGACTTAATACAAACAACCGATCCTTCCTCCTCTATTAATACTCAATTAACAACCTTGATGCTTTGCATCTTCAGTGAATATTGTATGGTTTCCTGCCCCCTAAATACCTTGCAGTATAATTATAATTAATTAGTATAATTAGTTCTTCATCAAACAATGTTGATTAAGGGTGAGTAATAAACTAATTTTATTGTTATTAATCATTGTGTTTGAGAATAGAATAGCTGACAAGGAAGGAAGAACCGAAGATATTTAACGAAGTGTAAAGATATAAGGAGATAATATTTTGCACCACCCATGGCGTCTAAACGCTGCTATTCACGTCTTGCTAAATTGACTTCAAGGTCAATGCTTAACGTTCTCCAATTTTGTAATTGCACGCAAGAGGGAGCATTACCCATAAAGCTATGGGAATGCTTAATATACATCTTGAAAAATTATGCAAGGATTGTAATGATCCTTTAATTTGTTTACCCATACTTATAATTTCATGACAAAAATCAATGGCGTGACAAATAAAAGTATTTGACATTGATGTCGGACAAACATATTTAAATTCTTTGCATAAATTCTGCCTTGGAAGTGCTGATATACAAAAAAAACTATTTATATGTAATATTTGAAAGATAGTCAAAATCCGATTTAATTGTATCGATCATTATCCGAATCACTGCGTTCGAAGTCCTCCTATGCGAAACAAAAATTCAACAGATTCAATTCGACTTGCTCTATCGTAAATCTAACGTGACTACATGTTCAAGACATTATCTAAAATAATTACACAAATGAAGATACAAATATTCCTAATAGATTGTATACAGGGAAAGTATCCGAGCTTTCTGACAGATTGGCGGGACATTTCCATTCTGGCTGTACGCTGCAAGAAACATGTCTTTCTTCTTCATCTAGCGTACATGGTTCAATATTGCTTTACGTCTGTGCACTTTAAAACGGCAAAGACATATAAGGTACATTGTGTTAACAAATGATTCTGGATCGTCGCAAAAAGGCAAAAAGCATTGATTGGAGCAGAGATAGACTCAAAGTTTCGTGGATATAATTCTTTCCTTAATCTAGTGAGCCATGAAGCCTTAGCACAGTTGATTTTTTTCGTTGATTGAAACCCTTCATTGCCAATGTCAGTGTTTTTTTGTCCTGACCATTGAAACACCTATGTACAGTCAACCCGAAAAGTTTGTACATAGTCGTAAAAGCTCTCTGAATTCCTTTTAAATCGATAGACTGATTCGAATACGGTTCTCTGTAACTTAAAAGGAACGTGATTTTCTTTAAGTTACAAACAACTGTATTCAAATTGATATATTCATTACAAAAATATTCGAAGAAGAAATTTTACGAATGGACACAAATATTTGGCGCTGACTATACAAGAAATATAATAAAAACGGTGAGAAAAATAAATACACAACAACAGTGTAATATCCACCTTCGAAAAAGTATAATAATTTAGCTCCCCCACTTTTATTAAACGTTTTCTACCCAAAACTAAAGCAAATCAGATATGTGTAAGAAAAGGTGTACAAAAATGTATTTTTATAGTGTAAGTAGCTTGGTTGTAGTAAAAGACTTGACAATATTTTTTTTTTGTTTCATCTGTTCGTGGCATGGATAAAGAACAAACAAGTCTCTTTAAATTGTGTATTGTTATCAGAGTAATAGGATGCATAGACAATGTAACATCTACTGGGTCTGATATATGTGCTCATCAGGGTTGGATTCGTGGGATGCGGATATGTGACACTAAGGATATACTTATCTACATCCGGTCACCAGAAATCCGGATATCAGAGATCCGAAGTATTCGGGATTCAGCATCCGAAACGCTTAAATTTGACTAATTTTCTGTGTGAAACAAGTACAATATGGGAGTTTTCTTACATCGTAAACCAGAAGAAAAATATACCTTCAATTCTAACTCTCCTGAAATTTCAATATCCTACCTCTATAAAGGCAAATTGGGATTAGGGGTACCAACTGTGGGATATAAAATAATCGACACCTCCATTGATAACTATAACTAATCGACACCTATGACGTGAAGTGGTTGTATAAACCGCGGGATATGAACTGTCCCTAAAAAGGGACATAGAAGTATAAAGTTATTTCTTGTGCAGGAAAAAAAAAAATATTCGAAAACTAGAACTGACGAACAATACCTA
Source organism: Lepisma saccharinum (assembly GCA_022664845.1). NCBI lineage: Eukaryota > Metazoa > Arthropoda > Insecta > Zygentoma > Lepismatidae > Lepisma > Lepisma saccharinum. The sequence goes on along the minus strand of JAGDQP010021897.1, from coordinate 20,710 downwards.
GAAATACCCCCTTTCCCCAAACAAAAGTGATAAGGAGGACAGTTTATTCCTCAAATTTAGTAGATCATTTATGGATGCAGGCATGGAGACGAGATGAGACGAGACTGACATAAGTCTCGTTCTTGTCATGTAATTTTTTAGGACGCTCTGTCATAGTTTCGTCTTGGCTTCAAACTTTCGCTCTTGCTCTTGGCCTCGGTCTTGGCGGTCTCGGTCTCGATTGTAAACCTTAATCTCGTCTCAGTTTCAGTATTGACACATAGGTCTCGGTCACGTCCCGGTCTTGTCTCGAAAGCCTCAGAAGAAACGATTCATAGACTTGATAAAGTTGCCTTCTCTTGATTCACTTCAACTGAGTACGCAAGCTTACCGATCAGAGCAAAAACAAGAATATGACGATTATATTAGTATTGTTGGTTACATTTTTAGTTTGGTATTTAGATTAGAAATTATATTCTGGAGCAGAAATAAACATATCACGATTTTAAAGTAGTAAAGAAGCTTTAATTATCAGATATTTCTATTATTGAAACGATCCACGTTATAACAAAAATTACGAAATTGGTATAGTAACACTAACGTCTTGCTATTTCTAAATTCTAAACACATTGACTGAATAACTGTTAGATTAAAAATGAGCATATTTACATTTTAGTTAAAGTCTTCCACTAGATAGGTATAAATGTACGTACAGTTCGTGACAAAATAGTTTACTTATTGCCAGATTTGGTGCAAGAAAACAATCAAACGGAAAAATAAAATTTAAAAAAATGAAAATATCATTTACCAAACTCTTTAAAATTAATTTGTTTAAAATACTGCTGTTGACTGATTAAAAGAACCAAGTCATATGTTCATAGGTATGGATTAGAGCTCTAATTTACATTAAGGCCAAAAGAAGGGAGTGAATTGTGTTCTCCTCGGTAGACGCTACTGTCAAATAGAATGGATACAATAGCGTACTACGTATGTTATAAACTGAAATAAGCAAACTGATAATAAGCCGTATTATAAAATTAAAATACCATTCTAACTATTTTAGTTAAACACGATTTAATAAATTTAACGTTGCTGTACCTAAGGTATATTGTGTACAGTTTTTTTTTAAATAAAAGCAATACTGTTGTTATCGAGTGTACAGATGTCTCTACGTGATTGTTTGTGTAGAGTTTCCTGTGGAAAAACTAAGAAGTTGATGCAGAAACACTTTATTTTTTTTAAATAAATAAATATTTAAATGGCATAAGCAAAGAACTATCTTTGAATTTATAAAATCCTCCTCCCCACCCTCTGCGCGGGTCTTAGGTGTCCACCATCACTTTCCTGAAACTCGGTTTGGTAAGGAAGAAAATTACACAACTCACAATACTCTAACATGAAATTGCACACGAGATGTCAAAATGTGTCAAAATGAAAATCCAATATAAAGCCATGGCATGTAGAGTAACAAACATGATTTGGAAATTAAATTTAAAAAATGAAAAAAGAACTGACATAAACTGTGCAGAGGAATTTCATTTCAAAGAAATAAGATCTACCAGCTACTAAGAAGACAAATAAAGATAACACATAACAAGGAAGGACAGACAAAAGACAGGTTATACAGTGACTGGCGAGTTCAAAGTGGAAATCAGGATTCCAGATCCCACTCTCGTCTTCGCTCTGAAGATTATCAGAAATAAAATACCGGACATGCATAAAGCTGGTAAAAACTTTGGTAAACTTTACTTTTATATGGACCAGTCAAGTAACTTTGGACTTCTACCTGCCACGATTCACCCCTTAGCTATTAAAATCCACACCCATGCCCCTGCCGGGACCTTCGAGCTGTTGACCTACCGCCGCAGACCGCACGGCAACCCGGCAGGCACATAGGACTGGTAAATGCCACCGGCTTTAATCAGGAAAGTGACAATAATTCTAACCCTACTGGTGAAATTCTGGCTGCTTGGCTATTCTCATTGCGATAATTTATGTTTTCGTTTTTTTGTTTTAAAAATAGCCGTTCTGATTGGATCTATCTTTGCCCTTAAGATTAGAAAAATCCTACTAATTCTAAGCGATTACAAAACGGAAGTTAGGCAAATGTATAAAATATAAGTTTGCCCCACGTGCATATGAAATACTTTTATTTGTTACGCTTTTCAATTTGTGATTAATTCGCGACCACAGACAAGGAAATCGCAAAGGCATTACAATTCTTTCAGAATGTTCCTGGAAGTATATCTTTCTGGCTAGTGTTCTCTCTAGCGTTAAATTAGAATATTATATAGCGAAGTATTTCCCTTGAAGGCTACTTGAGCAACGTGTGAATACTAGTAGCCATTTAGGTGGAAGAGAGGTACAAAATATTATCTGCTTACATCTTTACACTCAGTTAAATATTTTTGTTCTTTATTAATTCATTTTATATAACCTTCGTTTTTCTTGGACACAGTAATTAATAACACGTTACGTTAATTATTCAATCACAATGAACATATGTTGATGTTGTATTAACATACTAATTAATAATAATTAAAATACACGTGATTCAGTGGGTAGGAAACAGTACAATATTCACTGAGGATGAAAATCATCAAGGTTATTCATTTAGTATTAATAGAGGAGGAAGGATCGATTCGTTGCATTAAGTCATCGTCAAGAAACGGACTAATTCAATCTCAACAATGTTTGGAAAGGTAACTAGTCTATTCTTATACTTTGTTGTATTGTCTTATATTAAGTAAAATTATACAATGCCAGATTCTTAAAAGAAAAACAGCGAGGTAAACATACTCCGAGCTGACAAATAGTAACGCAGTTCCCGGAAGAATTGACCTTCAAACAGTTCAAAAGTACCATCAACTCATATGATTATCAAAGATGATATTTCAAAAGATACGTTAAAAGTAGATCATATACAGTATGGATTTTTAGAGAACTTATATTCGTTATCAATTACTGATAATTTTATTTAAATCAACTTTGGCTTAGCTCGTATGGATGATAATGAGAGAATTGGTGGAATGTAAAAGCGATAGTGAACAGAAGAATCCTATGTGCACGTGGCTTCTCCATCACAAGTCCATATGAAATGAAGTGAGATCGAACCAAAGATCCCGAGCACCATAGGTGAGCACTCTACCACTGAGCAACACCCCCCCCCCCATAAACTCGCTACCAAGACAGAGCATGTGTGTTGTTGACATGCGGACATTACATGTTTGTTTATTTCTTCACTTTAGAAGACAAATAACTACTGGGGTTTCTTATTTTCCAATAATCTATACGAGTATTATATTCAGTCTTAGCAAACGTTGAGTGGTATTGAAAAAATGATTTTATTAAGGTTAATGTAAAGCAAAGATCATCAACAAAACATTGGAGCACTATCTCCGTATATGTCTAAAGTATTTTTATCGTTGCCCGCAATTTCAATGCTGCTCCTAAAGCTTGAGCCTATAGAGTTCAAACTTTCAAGGAAGAAAGTTCATAACCAATTCAAGAGTTCTATCCGTGATAAATGTTTATTTTCTTTCTTGTTCATTGTTGAAATCACTTCATTGTTGTTATCGATATCCAAACCTATAAAAGTGAAGCTCTCTCAACAATGAACAAGAAATACAATTTTAAAAAATTGGGCACGGATAGCACTCTTGAATTGGTTATGAACTTTCTTCCCTGAAAGTACGAACTCTCTAGGCTTGAATTTGTAAGAGCAACATTGTAATTTCATGCAACGATAAAAAATACATCTGACATGTACGGAGATAGTGCTGCCATCATTTGTTGAAGATCCTGGCTTTATATTAACTTTAACGAAATTCTAGCAGAGTTGTACCGCCTCAAGGAAAGAAGTTTGCGATCATTTTGATGACTAAAATCTTTTGAAAAACAAATTTATAACCTTATGAGTTGATTTCACATGTTGCAAGATTTCTTGTAAGATGCACCTGTACGGTTTCATGTATACAAGTTGATATTATGCAAGAGTCCATTTGGAAAACTCTCCCGATTGCTCAGGTCACATGCGGTCTAGTAGAATGTTATCTAATACGAAAGGACAAATGCGGTAGCTCACAAAGAAATAGAATAAAATAGTTTGATTATAGGTTCGGAAGTAAGTGAAAACTACAAATTTCACTAAGCCTTATTTTCAATTTTTTTTTTTTTTTTATGCGACGCGAAACCTACTAGATATGCTGGGAATACTTTGTTTTATACATGGTATCAAGTGAATATACAAAACCAAAAGCAACATCACAGTTGTATCCATCAAATGAGACCACAAGACAGGCAGAGTTTCAAATAGAATATCGACCCTTCTTCATTTCGTCTTCCTTTTTGTCTTTGGTTAGTCCCATCACGGATATTGCACCTATTTTTGTACATCGTGCATGTTTCTTGAGTGCAGGAAATGCACTAAATTCAAATCAGCTGTTGTAGCTCTTTTAAAATCACCTTTGAATTTGAATTATATTTAAGGTCATTAGGCAATTTTGGCTCAAGCCGAATTGATAATGACGGAATAATTGGTGGAAAGAAGCAAGTGGTTGGAAACGGGAGAACCCCGAGCAAATCTGCGGACACGGTGTTTGTCCACCACCAAGCCCGCATATCGTGAACAGGCATAGAACTGACGTACCCACGTTTCAAAGGCGAACTCTCTACTACTGAGCCCCCGCGGCCTTTTAATGCAATGTCGTTAAGCGCTGTAAGCGGAAGCTATGATGATCTAGCTCAGGCAAACTATTTAAAAAAATATCAAGTTAATATAAGTTATGATGAATAATACTCTCAAGCTTTCACAGCTTTAATTTTATTACCGAGGTTCTTGGAGTGGGTGTTACATCTTTATGTGGGTGTTACATCTAGCTTCCAATGAAGTGACTAAGATATCTCTGGTATTTTTCATCAATTGGATCTATCCTTTTGTCCAAAACAGATAACCTACTACAGACTCTTAGAACTGATGTCAGTGTGGCGTGAAAAATGAACGACGTTTGCTTTCCACAAATCCTCTGATAGCTTAAATAACTAAACACACGAGATTAAATACGATTTAAACAGAAATTTTTAAGTTATATGTTTAATCAAAAGAAAAGGACAAAACGATTACTTTTCACACAACATTTTAGAAAATATTTTTTTTAAAATGTAATGTATTTAGTCTATCTGCACAACTAACAACTGAAAGTAGTTTCTGGTGTCTACGATTCGATCGAGAAATTAGTGCAACTGACGTATCTCTCGTGCTTTTTTTTTTTGTGGGCCAGTTTAGTAACTTTGGACTTCGGCCCGTCACGATTTGCTTTTAGCTGTTAAGTGTTAAAATCCACACCCATGCCCCTGCCGGGACTCGAACCCGGGACCGTTGAGTCGATAGCCTACCGCAGCAGACCGCTCGACCACCCGGTCGTAGAGCAATTGTGTTTTATTCTTACAAATTAAAATTAAATTAAAATTAAACGAGGATCAGCAAGTTTTTCTGTGTGTATTGGTGGGCGAAATAGTTCACTAAAACACAGATTTTTTTTTATTTTGTGTGTAAAATGTATTCAAAATTAAGTATTATTATATTAAATATTATAGTTTAGTGAAACGTATCCAATTACTTTATATTATTTTGATAGGTATTTGTGGTTATCGCTCTCTTCGTTTGTGTGGCTTTTGCTGTTCAGTACCCGACGCCTCAAGGAGTGGCAGTTCCAATGCAACAACAAAGAGCTGCTGCGAAAGGAGGAGAAAATATGCAAACCGCTAATTTCATGTGGGGTGAGTAATGTTTCCATGTAGAGATTGTTAAATGTAGATATAGAAGTAATTTTAGTTGTTAGAAATACTACATAAGCGATATTGCCTCAATGTGAGTAAGAGGCTCAAGATGGGACTCTTTCTGTCTGAGATCATTTTGTGATGAATATCTGATTAAAAATGTATTTATTTCTCAAGTCATGTTGCAAGTTGATGTCTCCGCTATAATACTTAGTGTGAAAATGTCTACGAAATTTCCTGATTATGAACTTGTTTCGTTGTCTCGAAGTACGTACTAATACATCTTGCAATACTGTAACATGACCATTAATTAGCCTTATATTGAATTTGGTTCTTCTTTTTAACGTGCTGTAAACCAGAGTAAGAATTAATAGATGATAGTTTTTACATGAGGAAAGCAAAGACTGCAGTTCACACTTCCTGAGTTACAGGAGGTGGAAGACGGGGACATATATATTGATAGAGAGATACCCATTGTCCACTATTTAAAAGCAGGAATTTTAGATAAATACTTAGAAGATGGCAAAGGTTCGAATCTTGCTGAGACTTCCATTTTGATCCAGGCTCTCCGCTACTTTCCTCATCCCACCAGTTCAATACGATGATACTGTAGGAAAGGCTTTGACACCAATCTGCGTATTAATAACTTGAAAGAGTACTTGCATGGACACGTCATTTCTTCAACTTGTGACGAACGTTGGCCGAAGTTTTTATTTCAGTCTACAATAACATAAATAAGTACTTCTTTATGTAACTGAACCGCTAGAAGTATGAAAGATATAAAAATTTTAATTGTTTCTTTTTTATAAATATTATTTAAAATTTATCTAAACCAATTACGCTATTGTACCGTTAATAAGTAAATGCTAGACTTGTTTAAAATTTAGTATATGAAACATGCACAAAGTATAAATACTAGAAATGAATAAGTTACGACTGATATAGCAGATGCAAGAATTGAAGAGTGCAGGGAAAGAATGCTGGATGTCCAATGAAGGTGATTTCTCTTAATACGCATCATTAAGTCTAACTTTCGCATTTACTCCTATAAAAGCCGCTATAACAGGTAGATTATTTGCACTTTCGGATTTGAATGTTCATAGCTGTTTGCTTTTACCGTTTAGTACTTGTTAAGAAGGGAAACTCATTTTTGTAAAGAAATGGACATCCCCTTCTTCTACTGTGCTCCTTATTGGACATTTATCGTTTGTAGATGATATATCTGACGCTTTTTTGTATTGCTTTCGTAAAATGAACCACCAATTATCGTTTTGTATTGAAAGTTTTATAAATTAAGGTTCAAATTACCAGGTAATACATTTCGAGAAATGTTTTCAACAAAACAGTGTAAATTTCACCAGTAGTTGAAGTCATATTTTCAACCGATTTGAGAACAAACAATGATGATACGCAATTCAATGCTAATTTATTGTTTGATCACGGTTATTTTCTTCTTAGCGCAGTTTTAATAAACGATTCCTATTTTACATTTCTGCTCTTAGTGATTCCAAAGCTAAAGTAGTAAAGAAAGGTATTTAAGCACCTAGACTAATGCAAGAATTTATAAAAGGTATTTATGCCAGTATATAACTTTGGCTCAGGCCTGGAAATGATATGTAAAATGATGTTGGAAGTACGCCGATCAGGGCCTTGATTGATGTTACTAATCCTTAATTTCTTTGGGGTGACTATGAACACTCTGAGAAAACGCTCAGTCAGGATGGATTGTCGCAGATATCCTTCCATCGATCTTCCGATTGGTAAAGGAACATTGATTCTACCATCTGAACTACGGTTCCTTGATGCAATCAGGCAACAAGATCTTGCTGCCTTATTTGAAGTGCTCTATGGCACTGCCGAACACAGGTATTATAACTAATTCACTTACAAGTAAAGAGAATGAAACAAGCAGAAAACCTTTCAAGCTAATTATAATTTATGTTAATTTTATACATAATTTAGTTGTGACTTGTTTATCTTAATCTCAATATTACTAATAAAGAGTAGAAGGCATACTTATTCAATTAAAAAACAATAGAACATATCTTACATGATTCATAATTATAGTGTAGGAATCTATATAATATGCCCTATTTCTGTTTGCAGGAATGCCTTGGTTCCCATTCTGGGGCTGAACATGGAAACTAAGTGACTACTGATGTTGAAACTGGACAATTCCTCTGTTACTTCTCTTCAATAAATTTACAGAGTGTATGAAGTGTGTGCGTGTCTGTGGCAGAGATAGTAATTTTTAATATTGTACCGAACGCATGTATGAGATCGCGAAACAATTTTATTTTGCACATTTAGCAGAAACTTAATAAATAAAGCGAAGCATGAATTATTATATTTTATTATCCTTTCTATTATCCTGGCAAACATTGTTGTACCTACCTTGACGTTTCTGTTATGTTGAATGCAATAGTTATTTCTATCGACGAAGTATGCTTATCAATACTGTTCAGAGTTAATCACAAGTGTGAGAATAGATTTTACTGTATTAAAAATAATAGAAGCAATGACAATTTGTGAACCACTAAAAATCTATTTACATCCTAGTAAATATTTATTTGCAATTAAAGTGGTTGTATTTCTAATTCTAGTATGTCTTTCATACAAAACGAAAATTATGTAAAAAGGAAATATATACTTATTCGTTGACTCTAGGTAATTTATTCCAAACTTATCAATGTATAGATGGAGCGTAACTTCAATATATTGTACGCCAAAAATAGTGGATAGCAGCTGAACATCTAGCTAAATAAATCATTCAGGAGAAAAACAAAATGAACATATTTGTCCTGGAAATACAAGGAAAGTTTGCCGAAATACAAGGATCAAACATACGACAGAATTGAAATATAAATTTCGGCGATAGCCATAAATTTTTGAAGTTACCTTAAAAGTGCTTCGAAATAACATAATAAGTTAAAGCTATTTGAACGTTTGTGTAATTACCGTCTGAGAAAGTTCAAATCACATGGAATACTTATCAAGTTATCGAACAAATAAAGCTAATTAAACTTTAGTCTGTTTCCACTAAAATTCGAAACGAAAGTTGTGAACGACTTAAAATTTTAGGACAATAATAAACTTCTTGTATATTTTTACATTAAGTTTCATTATAACACATGCGAAGATAACTATTAAATCCTTGTGATACGACAAATAATTTATGTGGACAGTAAATGTAAAATATTTTTTTGTGGTACTTGTGTTATTAAACGAAACGCTCGTCTGTCATCAAGCTCATCTCCCTTTGCTAAGGCTCATACACTTAACAAATTAACTTAAATTCAGTAAATTTAAATTTAATTTTTAATATCTTAAAGCAACTTTGACTCAGGTCGGATGGATAATGATGAGATCATTTGGTGGATTGAAGAAAGTGAGAGCAAACTGCAAAACTCCGAGAAATCCCACTGCCACGGTATTTGTCCATCACAAAGCACACATGTCATGAACAGGGATCGTACCAACGATCCTTAGCACAAGAGCTGAGCGCTCTGTCGTTGAGGCTCCGAGACCCCTTACATTCACTGATCTTGCAATACTTCCTTCCTATTAGACGCAATAAATTTAGTCTGTATTTGTATAGAACTTTCGACTTTCTAACTAGCAAGTAAACGTTCTTTCCTAACAATCGTGATCTGGACATGGCATATATGATCTGAAAGTACCCAATCAGAATAGTATAAATGTGGAATCCTAGCAACAGACGGCAAAGGGTATAGAACGTATGAGCGTTTAAAGATAAGCCAGTCACAACAGTAATCCACTATAAACTCTCGTAGCGTTGTTACGTAACACACATGCAGTTACGACGAAGAAGTTTGAGTAGTCTAGAATGTTCTAAAATCGCCTGCTTACCGTTGGAGTGTAAGTGAGAGCGCCAAACGCTTTTCTCTTGGACTTCCTCGCTTAAGTACGTTCGGAGTTCCACTCTCACAACTTGTAGATACACTTCAAACGGAAATACTCCTATGACCTATTTTTACCAGTCAGCTACATCCAAAAGATATCCAAGTCGCCGAACACTTCTTTTGTTTAGTAAGTGCGTTCTATACGTGAGGTCTTCCATTTTCCTTGGTTTCTTTTCACTGAAAAGAGACAATACATGAAGTTTAGTACTTTGCCGAAAATGAGAACACAATGAATCAGATAGACACAAAAAGTTTTACAGGAAGTCAAAGAAAGGTAAATTTATATTCCGATTCTCAAACATGGATATTTAGTTATTGCATGAACTGAGAAAGGAATTTACCAGCGATGAACTAGTTTGTGCTTCATAAAATACGTTCGGAATCTTTAGAAGATGGTCATTTGAGGTATGCCCCGTACGACCAACGCTTCATAGGACTAACAAAATCTCAAGCAGCGAGAACCGGGATACGCCCAAAATTTCAGGCCAGAAACCTGTTTTAATTCAATTCAATTTTGGTTCTACGCCAGTTCTACAAAGTTTTGAAACTATTTCAGTGTTAGTTCTACGTAAGTACCTAAACAAATTGTTGAAAATAACAATTATAATGATCTTTTTAGGCTTTATATATCTGCAATGTTCTCAATTTTACTCATGTAACGCACCGTTTGTATGATAGGTCTCTTACTAGGCGAACTGTGAAAGGTTTATAATGATGATTTTTTATAACTTTAGATATACGGGTGACATAGCGTAAAGAAAATGATAGTATGTGTGTGTTAGCATAATGTTTTATTAATTTGATTCGAATGAGTAAACTTGCTCAAGTCTAGATTAGAGAAAACATGTTTTCAACAAAATAAATAAAATAAGTAACGGACAGTGAATGCGTAAAAGTGAGAAGGAATGAAGCATATCATTCAGTCTGTGTTTTTATTGATCAGAATTACCAGAAAATTGCGCTCACCTTATCCCATAAATAAAATTTATTTATGAGCATTTTACGACGTGAGGTAACGAAAACTTTAGCTCACTGGAAATATGTTTGCACTGTACATGGAGAACTTTGATTGAATTCTGATGTAGACTATTCTGAATGAAACTTTCCCACATTTCGTTCAGCTACCACAAAGCCCACATGACCTGAAGTGGAATGGAACCGTCGACCTCAAGCAACAAACGCAAACGCTCTATCACCAAGAAACCGCAGCCATGTTCTTAACGTTGATTCAGCACTGTTAAAGTGCTAATATAAAAGGCATCATTTTGCTTAAACCGTAATGCCAACAGACTCATTAGGTTCAATCACCGAACAATTTGTTGTGTTAATGCACAAAATTTCTAGTTTCTCTCGGACTAATACAGGAAGTGATGAAGTAACACAGCCACTTTTTGCAGTGTAAAAATATTCAGAAAATATATGTTATTTAGTATCGGTTAACCGTTAAGAAGATACTTTAACGACAAGAGGATATTGATAGTCAGTTTGTTTGTAATAATCCTTTGTATACTCATATCATACTTTTGAAGGAAGTATGTTGTATAAGTTGTACTGTAAAAATTTTATTGGAGAATGGCAGCCTATGCCTCACGGAGTAAAGATATATCGATGTTTTGTCAGTGGAGTCAAGCACGACGTCGGCGTTCCAAAACATTCCCGAGATCTTTTAATAGTTTCAAATAGGGATTCTGCGCAGGTTAATGCATTAGTGGGACGCTGTTGTCGTGAAATCACTTCCACCGACAATCCCTACAGTGTGTAAGGGAGCTCGGCCGTGTTGAAAGACACAATGGTCATTCCCGAACTCGTCGTCTATGGAAGGCAGCAGGAAAGTGCTTAAATTGACAACGCAATATTGTGCCATGACATTGCCATATAAAGCAATAAGGCCAAACATGACTACACTGTAAACCACCACCATCGAATTTCACAGTCGGAATGTACAGACTAGTAGATGTCGCTCATCAGGCATTCACCACACCAACACCGTCCTATCAGATCGCAACATAGCGTGATTCATCATTTCACTTAAGGATTGTCCGCTGTTTTATGGTCCAGTTTGATGCTTCTTACACCACGTGAGGCTCGTTATCAAAATGGTATGTGATGAGTGACTTTAGAGCAGCTGTTCTGCCATAGAAACCTTGTTTCAACACCTTGTACAGAACAGTCATGATGCTTGGAATAGATCCTGATGCAGTTCGGAATTGGTGTGTGAAAGTAGCGATTGGTGATTGATAATTATTCTGCACGACCTCTTTAACACTGGGCGGTTTCTGGAGGTCAACTTGGGATGCTGGTGTGCATATTATTTAGTTATAAACGTCCCTTCACGTTTCCACTTCACTATCACATCGGAAACAGTAAACCTTGGGATGTTCAGGAAGGTTAAAATCACTTACACACTCTTCTTACGCAAGAAGCACCCACCCACTTGGCCTCGTTGAAAGTCCGTGAGTTCCTCAGATCATTCCATTCTGATTTCTCACCCTGTTTGTTGAATACTGAGATCGTTTACTATGTGTTCCACGAGATGGACGACAAGACTGTGTCGCCCTCTATGATAAACGCTGATTTCGCAGGGTGCCTGGATACTTTTGATCACGTCTTGTATACATCAATAGACATATTTTTAAACCATGTACTCAAGTATGAAACCAGTAGACCTAAAGTAATGTAATTTACTTACAAGTAAACGTTCTTTCCTAACAATCGAGGACCTAGATATGGTATACTTGTTCTGAAAGTACACAATCAGAATATAATAAATTTGGAATAGTAGCGGGAGATGGCAAAGATTATAGAAGTTATGAGGGTTTCAACGAGGAACCGGTCCCAACAATAATTCATTATAACATCTCGTAGCTTTGTTACGTTACAACGTCGGACCGTTGTTAAGTGGTTAAGGTGTCGGCTTTTTAAGTGAAAAAACGCGGTTTCAAATCCCGGAGGAGGCAAGATTTTTTTCGTTTTTCTTTCAAAACACATTTATGTGTGTTCATATTTATTATTAATAATTGTTTTCTTGCATTTTAGTGACCATGGGTTAGCGGAGGTTAGGTAAGGTCAAGTTAGGATAAACAATAGGTCCAGCCGCACCGACCCTGACCTTTACTAACCTCCGCTAACCAATGGCCACTAAAAATGAAAGAAAACAATTATAAATAATAAATGTGAAGAGGTAGAAAGATATTTTGAAAGAAAAAAACGAAAGTGTAAAAATATATAGCTGAACATAACCTTACCTAACCCATGGTCACTAATCTAAGATAATCTACGAAAAATGCAAGAAAGCAATTATTAATAAACAAATAAAACAGAGCAAAGCATAGTTTTTATTTTTTCTTGTGCATTGTTTGTTTAAACAACTTTTCTTTCAGGGGTGACTCGGACAGGGTTGTTACGCCAGGGCATGAAAATTACGAAGCCAAGAAGTTGCTAACATTACTAATACAATATAAAAAAATGTCACATCCACAGACATGAAGAAGATACTGTCAGAGGCATGAAAATTACTGCTCTCTTCAGAAAGGCTATTCGGAAAGAATTTGTTAATCTCACAAAAATATTAATTCGTTAGTAGTGGTGTGTTTTTTTCTCCGAGCCTCCTCCACCAAAATTTGAACAGCTGTGCCCCATAAATTTGAATTTTGGCACATTTACCGGACGTTGTGACCCCTAGGGGTCACCCAGGGTTACTCCCATGCCCCCAGCTCTGTTCTTAGACCCCACCTTCGTTTTCAGAACATCGTGAGAAAAATTTTTTGGTGAGGCCATCTGGTGTACGAATTTTGATCACAAAATGATATTAATTGTAGAATCCAATCGAATGTTAAATATGAATGAGGATGCAGAACAAACCTGCCTACGGGAGCCTTGATTATAAGAAAATGCTATGTGCTATATAGAAAACAATCCTGAGACTTCAAATATTATTTTAAAATGGTAATTGTCTGTCTTAATTATGAGGCATTAGATGAAATCTATCGGAATTAATCAAATAAAATGGTGGAATACCCAACTGAAGATGTTTGACCGAGAGACTCAAACTTAGGACTTTGAAGCTAATGCTTAGTGCTGTATGATGCAGGCAGTTAAAGAATAAATTAGCAGTATCTATGTAAATGAACATATAGGAGGAGTTTGTATGTGAGGATGATATTGTGAAACAGTGACTATGATAATGTATAATGTATCTTCTGAAACGTTGTGCTGTAGCAACGAAGTACGAATGAGACGATTTTAAAAGCATATTAATCAGAGTAAGAAAGGCTTAGAAAACATCATATGGTAATAATAGAAGATATTGAGCTTAAGAATCGGCTATCTGGGGGTGAATGGCGTGCTGTAATTGTGATGGCACATAAACTTTGGATTTGATGGCAATAGATATTGGTAAAGGCAGAACATAATGGATATGATGTGGTATTTGACTACACTGAATTACCTCGTAGAAGCTCTGTGTTGGTGAATTTAAAGGAGTTTGTAAAAGATGATCTCGATAAAGTAATATTGAGGTGGCAGTAGCTAGCTCAAGTAGTTAGTAAATGACAAGTTCTGGGAAACGATCTCCGTCGACACCCGCACATCCTCACTATGGTTTTCCCAAGGTTTTTCCTTAATCGTAACATAACGATGATGCTAATTAGATTATATGAATTTCAGCATCTGTAGGCGAGTTGTTGCATTTTGAGAGATGTCCTGAGAACGAATCTAACAGCTCTCTATCGGAAGTCAGGTTTTTTCCTAAGGTTTTCATTAGGCAAGGGAAAATACAGTGCATAAGAACGATGCTAATTATTATTATGTGGTGGCTCTAGTTCAGTTATGTAGTAATTGTTAGGTTCGAGAATTGATCCTGATTCATGGCCATTTTACATGCGATATTACTATTGTTTTTTGCCCAAAAGAAATAGCATAGCACAGGTGTTAATTATTTTACTAGGATTAAAGTGGAAAGATATTAAAACAGGGTCGCTGGCTGCCCATTCTATTTGGAGTTTTGGAGATTGAATTCCAGAGCTTTTGATTAGATGGCTTATGGCATTAGATGGAGTCAGGATAGGCTGGAACTTATAGAGGTGTTGACTTGCCGTATTTAAATAAATAACAGAGAAAATACAATTAGATAGACAATCTTAAGACAAACAAGTATTTTAGTAGAATATATATATATATATATATATATATATGAAAGATGACGTCCTTTGGCAATCATGTTTTAGAGACGTAAAATAAGGAGAAAGATTTTTTTAAAGAAACAAAACATTTCAGTGGAGATTATATTTTAGAGATACCAACTATAGCTTCAATATAGGGGAGATGCTGAGAAAGAAAAGATAGTTGGTAGATAAACTAGTATTATGAAAACTGAAATACTTGGAGAATAGGTAAAAAATAAAAGGAGAAACATACCTGGTTACTGAAAACGTTGAATGGTGGAATCTGAACCCAGAACTGTTTGAGAAAGATAGGAAAAAACACTCTTTATTGGTTTTAGAGAGAGATGGAAGAAGGTCTGAACGCTTTTGCCTTGTCTCTGTGACTGTTGATAAAGACGAAGAAGGAAATAGGAGAAAACACTAGCAGACTAATTAGAAGGAAAAAGAACAGATGCACCGCCTCTGTCAACCACCCTCCTATTAAGACGTAACCTTCCTACCCCTTTAAGGAAGAGAGACTTCGTTGTAACATTGTGGGAACGGAAGTCCCCCTTGGTATCCGAGAGAGAGAGAGAGAGAGAAGACAGTGATATGCCAGCAGAAACGCATGTAAATTGGGGTCTTGAAACAGGCAACCACCTGGCCGATTTTTTTCGTTTTAGCAGATATTTGCGCGACGAGGATACAATAAAATATTGTTGGCATATCGAAAAGAGATTGGGTTCTGAATACGATGACGTTTAATATGAGCTTTATTTGTTAGTCAGAATCCAGCCATATTTAAGCCATTACCAGATGAGACACCCCCCTTCGAAAAAAGAAGCTTGTCTATTGTTTTTACTCTAAACAGACAAGGGAAGAACTAAAGTTGTAACTGTAATTACTAATGTTACTGATTAGCAATTACTTTAAGATATGAGGTGAACACAGACATTTTTAGCATTGTTGAAGACCCCCACAGCGTTTTTACTTATGAGACGAGAAATATGCATTGAATAAGAAGTGTTCTTTTACGTGTTTTCATATCTAGTTTTGCAGTCTTAGAAGAAGTTTTTTGTCGTGGGAGAATGAAAGCAGAATCGTGAGTCAGAAGTAAACCATAGAAGAAATATTGGGCATACCGTCATGCATGTTTTTAGCAGAAAGAACCTTAATAAAACAGAAAAAAGGTGTAATTAATGTGAAACTTTTGGAATTAACACCCAATATTTGATAATATGATGGGCATGCAAAAACTATATAACAGAATTATAGACGCTACTTTTAAGATAATCTACCTTAATACAGGCTGATTATTCCTTTGAATAGCATACGAGACGCATCTGGACCATTTTTGAAATCTGATTTTAGCTTAATACCGCGGGCTGTTTATTGTTTCATGCAATGGAAACCTGTATAACACATCTTCTGACGTGCATGTTTAAGTAGAACTTAGTCGATTAACAACTGTTTTGAAGGCTATTTCCTGCTTCACATGTGCAAACGAAGTATTGAACTTGTGTTTCTAGCAGAAAAGGTCTTTATGGTAATTGGAAAACAACGAAATAGTTATCAAACTTGTATTTTGGAGGGCGTGTTTACCGTGTAATTCAAGTAGAAATGACTCCATACATTGTATTTTACCCTCGGAACGAATTATTTGATGACAATCTATAGGATAAAAAGTGACAAAGAGGATTATGATGTCCTTAAAGCAGGCTTGTCAGATGAAACTTGTAACTATTTCATTGTTTATTATTAGGAAGAGACTCCTTGCAGCCACATAGACTGAATATATAGCGAGAGAACTTGCATTTGAAGTAGAAAGAACTTTAATAAACATGGAAACAGGGCTATATGATATGAAACTGAGGGAATGAAGACTTGTTATTTACTGATATGGAATACGAAAGAGATATTAGAATAGAATTTTAGCTAGAAAACTAATCTTTAAATTATAATTTCGTGTGCATATAACGATTTTGCATGCACGTTTTGCCTGAAAAGACTGTTTAGATAAGAATACAAACAGCATTTGAAGTACTTCGAATCGAATGAAATCTAGAAAGAACTGATTATAGCCAAAAAAGAGTGTTTGGAACCACATTTAGTCATAATATAAGAAGAAAATGAGGTCTATTGGACTGCTTTTTGTGTCAATTCAAGTGTTTGCACCTCCTATAATTACAATGTACTCTCTTTATACGGCACAGATTGATAAATCTACATTTCCTCAGATCATCTAGGTGAATTATTTACGATTAACAAACTTTTATTGCTCATGTTATTGAATAAAACTGGGTATATCCTTTGTATATAGTGTTTTGTAAGGTAGATAAAGCAAATAGAAGGGTAAGAAGAAATTATATTCACATATATTTCTTTAATGGTAGAATCTTTGTCAGTATGATGAAAGCTTATTTTGTAAGTTTACACGAACTTGACTGGTGATTGTTGTCGAATCATCTTCCTATATATACCAACTAATGTAGAGCCCTCTTGAAAAACTGGTATATGCTCACAGATTGTCACAACATAGAACGCACGTGCTTTGGTCCAGCGACGAAACAACCCCCCACCCTGTTCCCTTCTTCCCGCTTCTGTGATCTTACCACTTCTTACTCTGAGGCAGGAAGTGAAAAATGACTGATAGACGAGGGAGAGAAAGAAAGACAGAAGCCATATGTAAGATACTAGATTAATATTTTTTATGTCGTGTATTACAAATAGCTTGTTGTAACTCAGCAGATTATATGAATTTATGCTAGTTGTGAGAAAAAACTGAGTTCTTGAAATCTTTTAATATACAGTCAGAG
>JAGDQP010021896.1:0-31156 GCA_022664845.1 Lepisma saccharinum | reverse complement strand
CAAAAGTAGATTGCAGTAAATGTCTTGTAGACGAAAAATCCGTTGAACCAAAAGTCGATTGGACGAAATGTCTTCTGGACGAAAAATCCATTGGACCAAAAGTCGGTTGGACGAAATGTCTTGTGGACGAAAAATATGTTGGACCAAAAGTCGATTGGACGAAAGGCCTTGTAGACGAAAAATCCGTTGGACCAAAAGTCGATTGGACGAAATGTCTTGTACGAAAAATCTGTTGGACCAAAAGTCGGTTTGACGAAATGTCTTGTGGACGAAAAGTCAAGTGGACGAATTGTCTGTGGACCAAATGTCGTGTGGACAGAATTTGTTTGGACGAAATGTTGTATCACCGATATGACTACGTTGTCACTGTCCATGAGCTGCGATAGAGAAAGAGAAACAAATAACTTTACAATGTCAAATAAGTAATTGTTTATATATGAAAACAAATAAACAAACATTGATTCTAAAGGGTACTTCAGGATCTTTCTACTTATATTTTTAGATGGATAATACAGCGCAGCAGTTCAGAGATAACATTGTATCGTTTTTTACTTAATTGCGGGCAAAGTATTAAATGAAGAGAATTAAGATTCTCACAAATTACAGCCAAGAGGTGCATTTACATATCGTTTACGAAACGTTTCTACGTGATCTCATTTTGTAGATACACTCGTATAAACAATGAGTTTACAAAAAAGTACTAAACAATCACTGGGCCCCGTTAGCCCGTCTCTTAGTAAACATTTATTAGTTTCCTGAAGTGCCACCTTTATTTGATAGTTTTCACCGACACAGCAAAGTGATCTAGAATCCACTTTAAGGACTTGTGAGATTACACTTGTCAAAATTAGAAATAATGTGAAATCAGAATTTTTGAAGTAATAAAATGCTTTAACAATAATAAACTAATAAACAACATAACAAACTATGAGTCGAGCTACATAGAAAACAATTGCAATGAGAAAGATAGAAGTAGGAAGTATATCCTCGGGGACCGGAAATAAAACACAATAAAAGTAATCAAACTAAGTGCAAAATTTTCTACTACTTTCGTTATTTCCGTGACGTTCCTTGAGGTATATTAAAACGTTAATGTGCACCACCTGGGGAACTTTCTTCCAGGTATTATCTTAATGTTATAAAATAAAGCTCCCCGTAAGAAACTAGATTTAAAATTACATACAGGGCTACGTATGTAGGGCTACTATCGTGCTCGTATTGGAATGACGAAAGGTAAATAGAATCTATTATCATAATACCTTTACTATTATCTTCTAGTATTTATCATTACACACTTAACATAGTCATTATTCCACGGACCTCCCGGCAGATAAATGCATCTGGGAATAATTGCAAATCCATAATCTGTGCCTGTGTTATTTACGGTTTTGCTATTAAAGATAAGGCACAAGCCATTTCAATTAAGCCTTACTATGTTTTAAAATAATATTTTATTTAAATGTTTCTTTCAGTAAATGCATTCTCTGGCAAAAAGATTGATTTTCTGTTATAAACGACAGCTGAGTTTGTAGGAACAGAGAACGTCTGGACTCTTTCATGAAATTTGAATTTCATACATAATTAATTAGAGCAATGTCGATGTGGGAGACTTAAAAATCATGAAAAACAAGTATTAATTGTTGTTATGTATTCATTAGTAGCTTGAATTGCGGTACATCCTATTTAAAACTAAACACAGCTACAATACACGATGAATACCAAAGTCCCGTATCATTTTAAATTATTAAATAATATATTGAGTTGATAAATTAACTTAAGTGAATAACGTCCACATTTTAATTTGTAGGGTTGGGGAAAAATTCCATAACCTAAGTTTAATCTTTGTTTCTAGGTTCGCTTGTGAAGAAATCTGTTTTAGATACAGACCTCTAAAACGATGTACTCTGCTAAAATTGCTATCACAGGATGGAAAAGCCGTCTATATTCTTGAAGAGTTGATATATATTTGTTGGAACAATGCCCTGCCTGACAGGACTTTTCGGAAGTTGGTTCCTGAATTTACTGCGTAGTGGTGGAAATCATTGGATGATTTCCGAATATTCGGATATCCTATTCCTGGAACCACCGCAGAAAACAACCTTGCGTTGATGCTCTTTTCGTGAAGGACGTAAAAATGTACAGGAAGAAATTGACAGAACATTTGTATCTAATACTAGTTGATGTAGAGTTTCTCGATATCTACAGAAAGAGAACAATATTATAATAGACCCTTTACAGGAGAGAACATGGAAGTGCTTCATCAGCCACCCTATTTACCTGAGTTTAACTACAGTGAGTTCTCTCTTCAAGATCTGAGGTATTCATTGAGAAGATACTTTGGTACCAGAACTGTTGTGTGAAGTTAAATTTCGATGTGTTTAAAACAAAACTTCATAAAAGACCTTTGATATCTTATAAGAAGGTGGGAACATTACACGTAAGTAATTTCGAATTATATTGAAATGATTACATTCCCAAACGAACCAGCATGAGCGAAATGGACAAACGGAGTGGATGTTTAAAGTGCATCTCGTTCAAAATCCTATATAAGATTGATCTGACCTGCAGGCATTTCGTTCTCTCGCACCTTTAGAAGTTGCGTTTAATCACCCATTAACGTAAGACAATATCTGTATATTCTACTGAATTTTGCAATTAGTCAAACATGTCAGCATTGCTGGATACGTTTCCAACTAGTTCGAATGCATATTGCTGGTTTACATTTATTATCCAAGTAGCGAGTAGGTCCATACGCCTCACATGCTCTTTTACAAGGATTCTCTTAAATGAAATTGATATTATAATAATGTGGTTAAGAATCTCTGAAGAAACGCCAATAACCAAATTTAAAAAAATGTTCGGAAGAGTTAATTTTATTTTGATGCGCAAAGGAAGCTATATATAAGGGATAACTATGATTACCCCAAAATGAACAGTGTGTAGTCTATTATGTTCTAATTAAATACAATAAATTGCAGTTGCATTTAGTTTATTCACATATGTGCCTTACAAGCGAGTAAAGGGTTGAAAATGTATTGCCTATAGTTGTCTCGTAATCATTAATTTTATTCTTTTCTGATATTTAATAACAAAAACGTGAAAACACTCCATCTTTTGTCTTCTAATATGGTTAGGATTTATTGTGCAACATTATTACATTTTAATTCATCAAACATCTGCAGAGAGCTGTTGGCCAGACTTTTCTTTCGGCAATCCACGCTTAAATTTTACAGTGCTTGGCTCCTACCTGCTACCCATTTTGTCCACGATTTGGGTCCAACTTATTTTATTCGTAAACACTTATCAATTTCTAATAATGTTAATAATGAACTATTTTTAAGAAACACGCTTTCTGCGTTGTTTTAGTGTGACGATATATGAATTTTCAGGGTTATAAAATAAATTTCGTTATTCTGCAGGTATATTCCTTATGTTATTATGTATAAAGAGATGACGTATTTCTGAAGTTTCTTTGGTAACTTTGAGCTCCTGATACTCTGAAACTACGCATAATTATGAATTTCTTCAAACTATTTTCTTGTTCATATGTCTCGAATTTACCCTCAGGTTTGCACTCATTAACTAATAATGATACTGTACTGTACTGGTGTACAAAACCTAAGAACGAGATAGATAAAGTAACATAAGATATTGCGTAGTAGGCGGAAATGAATGAAAGCGCAGAAGTATGTTGCTAGCCTCCCACACATGTACAAGGGGCAAGATATTGCCTTGACCGTAGCGCCAAATGCTTCTGTACCCCAACACGAAGCAGTTGAAAGGAAGGGACGAGACACTATGTGTCAATCAGATAGCTGTTAAGATGCTGTCTGGTGGTGTTACTCACAGCAACATGGCGCGGAGGCATCATTTGGGCTACTTCACACGGGGAATAATAATCGGGAAGCTGGAAGACAGAAGAATTGTGACGAGTGTGGTCGAGGTGTTTGGTATTGCTCACAGCATTATTTCACGTGCATCCGAAACACACGCAATATTATGAAACGGAGAGGTGGTGGTCGACCACGGCCAACTACAGCAGTGGACGACCACTACACTGTGCAACAGGCAAGAAGAGAACGACATAAAACAGGGGTGTAATTGCCAATACATTTAACAGAACTGGAAGGCGTCCAATCACACGCTCAAGAGTGGCACGTCGATTTCATGGAAGTGGTATCTTTGCCCGACGGCATTACGTTGTGTTCCGTTGACACTTGCACGTTGGCGGTACAGTTTTTTTGATGGTGCCATGAACATCAAAACTGGATCGAGAAGAGTGGGGTCACGTTCTCTTCTTATATGAGAGCAGATACAGTCTAAACAGTGATTCTGGGTGTCAACTCATATGGAAAGAGGTGGGAACACATTATGAACCAAGGAACATTGTTGAACATGATCGTTTTGGTGGCTCGGTGTTCATGTGTGGAGAGTCATAAAGTTGAATGGAATACCTAACTAGATTTTTTTTGAAAGTGATACATTCACCGGTCAACGTTAATGTGACACTATTCCTCTCCACGTTCGTCTCTTCAAAGGTTAAGTAGCCCTAACATCTATATGAATGGTAATGCGCGACCGCATCGAAGAGCGCACGTAGCGGAGTTCTTGGAACGGAAAGTATCCAGCGTATGGATTGACCTGCCCACTCCCCCGACTTGTTCCCATCAAGCATTCGTGGGATACTATGGGGAGTCGTCTTGCAGTACGTCCAGATGCACGAGGGACCATTCGACAGTTGTCAAATCCGCTGGTAGAGGAATGGAACTCCGTACTTCAGGAACTAATTTACAATTTTGTGAGCAGCATGGGAGCACCTTGCAGATATGCGTGCTGTTCATGGTGATGACACACCTTTCTAAGGACCATTTTACTGCTTCTGAAAGGTTACGGGAGTCATCATTAGCTGCAGTGTGTAAATTCTTGTATCTGTATAAAAGTTCAATTTTGTTCTTCTAATCACGTGTTTCTTTCTGCTTTCTATATCACACTGTAGCACTACTTTCTATGTACGGTTCAAGGTTCACCGATCTGTACCACATGGAACTGACACAGCATTCAAAATAGCCTTTTCTACCTTGTATATAATGCGTGTCCCAGAAATAATAGCACAAACGTCGGAACCTGATCATTTAAATCTAAACAAGGAAAAAGTTTGTTTCAAGAAAGTTCGTCATACATAGCTCCGGAGCTACACCAGGAGCTCAAACATAATTTCAGTGCGCGACATTTTATTGCTCTATTTTATAATGTAACTTTTTTCATTATTCTGGGAATAACATTTTATTTAAAATAAAAAATATATATATCTACACGCCATCTATCGGACAAATTTCAGTTGTACGCACCAATTATCAGTTTCACACACATTTTCAAGTATTCTGCGGCACGTGTTAGCATTGTTCGATCAAAACCAAATTTTGTACATGTATTTTTCTTTATATGTGGCACAAATTGAGGGGGTGGTCCTTATTTGCATAGTGAAAATTAATTTTCGAATTTTTAAGGGACTCTATAAGGAATATATTTGTGCCATCTCTTAAGAAAATTAGGTCTGCTGAATTTCATCGAAATCAGATAATGGAAGCTGCTTCCACACAGCACTTGAAATTCTGCCATTGTGGTTATTTTCCTAGTATATAACAATAACATTTGGGACTCCTTTTTTTCTATAAATAATTATTTTCACAGTTACATCACATGTCAAAAATGCTTATAATTGTTAATTGATGTTTAATTTTCACAAATTATTCCTATTAATATATGTAAGGTAAGGCAGTACCTTACTAACGCACGTATCTCTTATTATACATTTAAGAATGCTAATTTTGGCAAAGTTTTCAAAACTCTTTCTCCAAAGATGATTTACTTGAGTCCGGGAAATTTCCGTCGGTAGTCAGAAACTACTTGCATGACAAACTGCTTTTGATCTTCGTCCTTATGTCAATAAATTATTAAAATCTTCCATTAATTTCACACCTTATTCGGCCACGTCGTTAAGAACTTTCAACATTTACCCCCCCCCCCCAAAATCCCCTTTTGTAACTTCTATCATTTTTCCACGTTGAAGGATCCTTCTAAAGGAAATCTGTTTCGATGTTAAATCTCTTGAAGAAAAATTAGGACTCTTCTAGTCCTTTGTTTCTTCGGGTTCCAACAGCATTTTGTTGAATAGAAAACTTCCTTGTTCCAACTGACGAGCACTCATCTTCGACGTCTTCAGTATACTGCAACTCTTTCTCCATCAGCCGATTGCTATCTGAAGAAACCTGGACGTCAAAAAATGACAGTGCTGCTGTTCCTGGTGTTAGATACCACAAATGATTACAGAATTTCTTCATAGTAACATAGTTTAAGTCCGAATCAACGTTCTTGAACTCATGAAGATCTTTCACAAATTCTAAGTCTTGGCGGGGAGCATCGGCAGCTTTTGGTGCATTAATCCACGCTTCAACATGCAATCTTGATAGAAATACCCAGATGTCACGAATACCAGCCTCTTCTTCTGCTGTTAATGTAAATTCATTGCGGAAAAGGAATATTTTGAATGAGTAGATTGCTTTAGCCATCCATCTCGCGTGATGGAAGACACCAGGAGCTCTAAATAATAAGCAGCACCAAGAAAGGTAACCAATAATTCGATAAATTCCTGATAATCTTCTCTAGGATTATCTTCCCTAATCTTCTCAAAAGCAAACTCTAACATATCTTCTACTGTGCCTTTCGATTTATTCCTCACGTAATGGTCTTTGTTAATATGAAACCATGCATCTTGAAATCGTTTGAAGAGGGGAATAATTGGACCAGAACTTTCACTTATCTTTGCTTCAAAAACTTCCCTTAAAACGAGTTCATATGCATAGTATATAAAAAATTTCTCTACCCAATTTTTGTTCAAGCAAGATACACGGTCCCTTCAATCGTCCAGTATTTGATGCCGTTGTATCACAACACAAAGCTTCAACTTTATCAGTGACATTCCATTCTGCAAGGAGATTGTGGACAGCGACTGCTTGGTTATTTCCAGTAGCTGATGGTAATTCAGGAACACCTAGTAATTGCTCAGTTCCATTGTAGGTAACAATTATTGGCAGTTTATCTACGAACTCTTCCTTCGTTATTGCAGGAAACATCTTTGCATCCTAGTATACTGTAAGTGATTTAATGTTTGTTTCTTTAAATGCTTTCTTAACTTCCACCGACAGTTCTTCACGGCAGCGACAGATAGACGATCTATTAATAACTAATGTATTTACATCTTGATCCAATGCTTCGGCAGTGGCAATTAAAATGTGAACTGCTTCTCTATCAGTTATTTTACACTTATTCAAAGCAGCTACAAGTTTTGTATAAACTGGGGTTATAGAATGATGAAGAGGTCGCCTTCTTTTCCGACTAAATGATTCAATTGCAGACGATTCTTCTGGTAAATCATTAGCTATATTTTCTTCTGAGCCGATATCATGTTCTTCCTCATTGCTACTAGAAGATTCTAATTGAACTGTCTCTAAATTAACCATGTTATCACGTTCAGATACCTTCTTTCTCAATTCTTCGCGTTCCTTTCGAAAGTGACTTTCCCTTCTCCTTTTCCAGTAATACATGTTCTCCAACCATCATACAATGGGGTCGTCCTTCCTTTCTTTGATTTATTATTAATAACTTGTCTTCTTCATTGCCTATTATAGTTAACGCTGAAGAATGTGCAATGTCGAAAAGATCATCTAATTACTCAAGAAACGTTTCCTCCTTCTTTCGTTGCGATTCATTTCTTTGAAACGAAGATTTTTGCAGAGATCTCCATTTACTATAAAGTGCTTCCAAATTTTCAACGCTGTGTTGACGTTTCTTTGTTGGGATTCGCGCCTTTTCCCAAAACACTTCTACTTCCTTCACAACTAAAAATGTTCTTGTCCGCAAACTTAATTTTACTTTGCGAAGATTGTAGAAAAGAACTTTAAGAACTTCCCCCATTTGACGGTAACTTACCACCAACAATCTGACTCTTATCGAGGCCTATTAAATAAATTTTATGGTGACTTCTTGTCCCCTTTCTTCTATGTCAATTAGTGGTCAGTTGACGACGATACGACAGAAAAACAACACACAAACACTAATTCACTACTGGCAAAGACTGTAAGCCTTAATCCAATACTCTATATTGGTCACCAGAAAGAAGAATTTCTACTCTGTACTTTAAGATATTATTTACATTGAAAATAACAAGTATTATCAGCAGCAAAAGGAAACATAATTTAAGTACGCGACATTTTATTGCTCCATTTCATAATGTGACTTTTTTCATTATTCTGAAAATAACATTTTATTTAAAATTAAAAAAATATATATATATCTGCACGCCATCTATCGGACCAATTATCAGTTGTACGCACCAGACACATTTTCAACTACTCTCAAAGTAATACATGGCCCGCAGGGCCACTTTAATGGACTTCTGGCCGACTTGGCCACTTTCGTCCTTTGTTAATTTTATAATTGTGAAAAAAATGCATTTCTTAGTTTGAGTTAGTTGAATCGGGCCTGCACCAAAAATCAAAGCGCCCCCATCTGCAAACGCCAGTTCTTCCATCAGATTTAAGCTAAACTTCCAAATTGAGATGTTGGTATAAATTGTTGCTTGTACAAAAACCGTCTGATCTGGAAGTAGACAAATATTGATTTACTAAATTAATTCGGTTAAATTAACATATTTTGCATTTAATTAGTTGACTTAATTTAGACGAGATATAACAATATTAAATTTAAGATTATTCAAACCTGTTTATTAACTATTTTGGTCTTTTTTTTTTAAGTGATGAAGTAAAGGAATAGGGAGTGTAAGGTTAATACTCGCTCGCAAAGCTGTCAGGTCCAAACGACGAATTTTGTCTTTGAAATGCACCTTTTCCATAATATTTTAATTTGTAATGTTTCTTCGTCCTGTTGCATCCTTAGCACGTGTGTTTGTATATGAGATGTAAATTTTGATTTTAATTCTTTCCCTGTGATGTTAATTAGTCATTTGTAGTAATTCTTGGTAAGAGATATTATGTCGTTTTATTTCTAAATTTAGCTGCTTTGGGAGATTTATGTCTGCAAATTACTTATTTTGATTAGATTCAATGTATCTTTTTTGGTTGTCCTTAATATAATTGGCTATCGGAGGAAAATGTATGTTCTCATAAAGTGTTTGTCTGTCCTCTTTCCATTATCTTTGGGAAACTCTGATCCAATATCTCTCGTACCTCTCTATAGACTCTATGTTGGTTTTTGAGTGATATAACTCATGTCCGTAAAGGATCGTTGATCTTAGTATAGAGAGGTAAATTCTAGTCTTTATTTTGTATGAAATATCTGAAAGTAGTATGGTTTTCAATGCCAAAAATACTTGTAATGCCTTCTTTCTTCTATCCATTATGTGAGTTCTGAACTGGTCCAGTGTAACTTCCAAATATTTAGCATTGGAGGATGGTTTAATTCTTGCTTTTCCTATTTTAATGAATTTACGTTTATCAGCCTTAGCCCCTGTCCTGTTGGATAAAATATTGTACATTGTGTCTTTCCTTCGTTTAGTAGTAATTTCCATGTCTTACACCATCTTATGAATTTGTTAGTAATTCCTCTCAGTTTGGATATTAATGATTTAGAAGACAGAGCAGTGGTCCAATAAGCAGTGTCATCCGCAAACAAGCCTAATTATGTTAAGTTTTGTGGAGAGGAGGGAGCATCATTTACATAGATCGAATACAATATCGGGCTCAATGCTGCACCCTGAGGGACACCCTTCTATTTCGTCTGAGAATTCGTCTTTTGATCTTATTTTAGTATTTCTTTTAGTTAGAAACTGGATAATCCATCTAATAATTGTTGAGTAAAGTTCATTGAGTAAAGATTGTAAATTAGTCCCTCATGCCAGACTGTGTCGAATGCTGCAGTGAGGTCCATAAACACTGCCCCCGTCCTCCATCCTTTATTTAAAGCTATTTGAATGTCTGTAATGATCCTCATTAGCTGGTCTATGGTTGATACTTTGTTTCTAAACCCTGCCTGATGTTTTGTCAGTAGATTTATTGTTTCCAAATATTCATGAGTCTTTTTGTTATAACTGTTTCTGCGGCACGCAAGATTTTATATTACAGAAAACTTGTGAACTGAAGTGTCAAATTCGCATTGTAATTGGTTGTTTAGTGTGTACGGTGCTCCGAAAATTTTATGCGGTTAAGTATTTTGTTTCATATCATTACAGAATATCTTTAAATGAGTTTCTAAGAGTTAACAGAAAGCGTTGTAATTTACTAAAAATGATTTAAAAAATTGTTTAATATTACCTCCATTCATTTCATAAAGCTAATTAAGCAACAACAAATAATTTGATAGAACTAAAATTTCACGAACATTGCTGCAAAACTTAACAGAAAAAACAGATGCGATGGTTCTGTTATCTAGCGAGTCTAATAGAAACTTCTTTCATTATCTTAACCTAACCCTGTAAACGAATTCGGCATGCGTTAAAGGGGCTTGCATAGAGTATGAGAAGGATCCTCCCCGTACATACACAGAGACCATTTACACACAAAAAAAGAGAGGGGGGAACACCGACAATACTACCAAGCACACCTATCCCCCAACACAATGCTTGTTAGCTTTGCTATCTTTTGTTATGGCTATTTCATTCTAGGTGTGTTATTTGTGAGCATTTTTGTGAGAAGGTTGACAGAATCAAACTCAGAAACTCCATACATACGCAGACGTAATTATGGCGTTAAGTCACCTAAAAAAAATGATAATGCCTCAGTGTTTCAGACTGGCCTCTTAGTAATATATAGGGTTTGTTAACCAGAGGAACTGAGAAGATTTTGGTAGAGCTACCCCCTAAATGTGAAACACGGTGCTGAAAGTATATCATTGCAGGAGTCCTCTCTCAAGTCGTCAAATGAAGTGAGCGGATAATTATTGTAGAACTTCCATGGGTACATGAAATAGTTGATTTTTTTTTATTTTTTTTACATGAGAACTTTCAGGTGTTATCAAACAAATGGACTGGACAGTATTTTGTGGAGCCATTCTGTCTACGTAAAACAGCCTTCCGAGAATTTTCTTCATAGACTTCTCAACAGTTGTCAGGTAAACTGACTGATTGGAAAGTTATCATTACACCACATCCTCTATATTTGAAACACGGTGCGTGTGTCTAATAATATATCTAATAAGTCATATTTATAACTTTTCAATCACCTAAATTAGCCGCGAAAAAAACATATTGTTTTATAATTTTTAATAAAATGAAAATTGGCTCATACAATTATGAGTTGTCTTGAAGTTTATACAGTTCATATTACAAGAAAGTGCCCTAATTATGGTTTTGCTCACTTTCATTAAAACTTTTGAAAGAATTCTTATGCATATACCGAAATTCATGTAATTAGATATGGATCATTTCACCATATTTTTATCTGTAGATTTTTCCTCTATCTTCGACAAGAAGCTTTCCTTTAAAATTCAAAACTGATTAGACCTAATCGATGCTTGATCTTTGATGTTTTGATTTTCAATACTAGTGCTATATACAGTACATGGACTTTGTTAAAACCCACTGTCATTCAATTTAGTTGAAATGTTGAATGAAGAACAATGTACTGTCTTAACTCATCGCATAGAAAAGAGGACACAAATCAATTTGGATTAGTACCGAAGTGGGATGCACAAGCTTCAACTCTATCACATGCCACATTTTTATTTGGAAATATCGCTACATATAAAATTGATTTTAAAAAATATTAAAAAGCAATTTCTGTCTATTATTGATGCATTTTAAAAACATTTTCTAGAATACTTTGAATCATACAGGGTATCACATGAAAAAGGGAACCAAAACCAATGGTCATTGCTTTCGGTTACTTTTTTATGCACCACCCTGTATATATTGTTATCATAATACAGTTCTAAAATATTTTAAGATTATTTAAAAAAAACTGTATTTTTAAAACTGTTTTCATATATTTTACGCACATAAGTTTCGTATATTTTAACCATATTCTTGGAGAAAAATATTCTTTCAGCTTATATTATTTGTACGTGTATCTGACAGTACGCAAATAAAGTATACGGTTTCCTTACATTGTATTTATTTTCATTTATGACGTATCTAAGAAAAATGGTATACGTATATCTTCTATGCTATCTTTATGCAATTCATTATTTCCATATTTTAACACGAAGCATATACAAGAACTAGTTCCCATCTGGGCTATAGATCGTATATGCGATTTCAGCATATAGATAATCGGCTATTTACACTGTTATTTTAAAGTATTTCGTTTTATTTATTTCTAGTGCACTGTTTAATAATTTCTGCAACATATCTGAAGACATTTGTATTTTGCTCTGTAAATCTGCTGTATCTTGTCTTAAAGAAATGACTGTCATTATTACTTTGATAATGAGAGGGTCGCTAACTCTAGATATATAGTATGTTTTCCACTGTAAATAAACATCACAATACAGCGCAAAGCACCGTAAACTTCAGCGAATCAATCATGGGTCACAAATTATTGCTTCGTTCACGTCTCCTGTAAAATAAAAACACGCCTGCGGCACGCGTGTAAATTCATAAAATGGTGTAGGACATGGAAATTGCTGCTTAATGAGGGAAAGACAAAGTTAATTTTATTTTATCCGACAGGTAAAGGGTTAAGGGTTGATAAAAGAAAATTCATCAAAATAGGAAAAAACAAAATTAAACCATCCAGTGATGCCAAATATTTGGGGGTAACACTGGACCGGAGGCTACATTTTGGAATTCATATTAAAGATAGAAGAAGGAAGGCATTACAGGTATTTGCGGCTTTAAAGACCTTACTACTGTCAGGCTTTTCTCATAAAATTAAAAATAGAATTTACCTCTCTATATTAAGGCCAACTACCCTATATGGACATGAATTATACCACTCGAAAATAAACATCGAGTATATAGAGAAGTATGAGAGATATTGGATCAGAGTATCACAGAGAAAGTGGAAGGAGGACAGACAGACACTTTATGGCGGCATCCATTTCCCCCCGATCGCTCAGTACATTAAAGATAATCAAAAAAGGTACATAGAATGTAACATAAATAAGAAATTTGAAAACATTAATTTACCAAAACAGCTAAACATAACAATTAAAAGGCATAACATCTCGCATCAAGAACTATTGCAAATGATAAATTAATAACACAGGGTAAAATGAAACATCAAAACTACATCTTAGAGACATAATTACGTAGCAGGGATGTGACGAGGCTGAGAAAAAGTGAGAATTATAAAATCATGGACAAGGAGCATTTCATAAACAAAAGTCGGTGTGGAACCTGGCAGATTCTGGAGCGAATGTGGACTTTACTCATCCTATTCCTTATTCCTACTTCCTTAAAAATATCAAAACATTTATTATTACTAGTAAAATAAATTTTAGCAAAATTAAATAAACCTTTTCAACATATTTGGCGGTTTTAGTGCAAAAATTCATATTAATCGGCCTTTATATTTAGATAGATTTTAAATTCGATAAATTTATTAAAGTGCCAGCTGACCGGAATGGAAACCGATTCAAATTCTCAAACTGCATTTTAAATAAAATCCAAATAATAATGAACATTAATATCTAAGGACTAAAGTGGCCTAAGTTGGCCAGACGTCCAGTGAAAGGTGGCCCTGCGGGCCAGATATTACATTGTAGGCGTGTTAGCATTGTTCGATCTGAACAGAATTTTGTACATATATTTTTCTTTATACGTGGCACAAATTGATGGGGTGTCCCATTAAAAATCCCCACTTGTAACGTTGCCTAACTTCTTTGTTCGGGTCTAACGTTACATCTATATAATTTGCTCCTTGTAGCTAGCTCCGTCGTTGTCGCTGTGCGGTAGATTAATGAAATTCTTGATCAGGGTCAATGTTCTGGTTCCTGGATGTAGGGAAGACAATACCTAATGCTAAGGCGTGCCCCAAAGCTACTCCACGTAGTGGGACGTACACCTGAAGATAGAAAAACAAGCTATGATCCTGTCAGTGCTTCTCAGCAACATTCGAGGACCAAAGCCTAACTCTCCACTACGTCTAACTATCACAAGCTAAACGAAAGGCGACAATTCAAAATATATTTATTTCAACAGAGGATTAAAAACATAAAGAATAACTCTCTCTACCTCTACCTCTAGATGCTGTTCCCGACATCAGCTATATACATTCATAATGTGATTATACATCTGATATACATATTAGTTTATAAGATAATAACTCGCTTATAAAATTAATTTTCTTTCTGAAAGAAATAACTTTTTAAAGAAATAAAATCATCTGCATTTGATAACATCACAAAACCAACAAATTTTCCATATACAAAAAAGTTGCTCACTTCAATTTTACACTAGCAAAAGTAATTACATCTAGCGTCCTCCTCGTGAAACTTCAATTAACATATAAATAAGAATAACTATGTAATATCAGGATAGGGCCATATCACACTTCGTGAAATAAGGACCACCCTATGGTTGCATATTATAGTAAATGTGATTTTTAAATTCCGTTAAACAACAACTCAGTTAAAAACTAAATTATTATTAACTGCATTATATCACTAATTGGAAATATATAGAGGACTGTTGATTTTACAAGACCCCCTTCCCTATAAAATAAGCAGGAAGAAACAATAATAAAATATAAGTTCAACAGAAGAATCTACTAATGACGAAAGAACAGCTCTGTTCTACAACATTTAAGAAAGATTATTAACTCTTATTTACACACGCCGCGTACTGAATACCGCATTTTCCACGAATTTTGAAATAGCGCGGTAAATGCTAGCCTATTCAAAATTCCTTTCATAAGTATTTGTACTTCAAATAAATTATTCAGATTCGTACTTCAGGTGAAAGAGGTTTACAAGTCATCCGTCATACAGCATCAACGTGGATAAGTTAGGATTGCGGTTTTCCGAGCCGCGCTTGTGTGATAACAGTTGAAGAGCTGAACTAATTATTTGATGATGGTTTGGCCAAATCAACATAATTTGATTTTCTGATTCTATTGTGTTAATTTCTATGTATTTCACCTAATCATTCCATACAATTTAAATTGTTTTCAAAGGGAAATTAGTGGCAAATAAACGAATGTAAATATGCGGCACAGAGTACCGTGAGCGTGTACTAATGTTACTCTATAAGGACCTGTTGCTAAGAGTTAAAAAATTCAATTCTTTGGTGCAGCAAAAATTGAGGCCCACTCTCCTTTAGACGGAGAAATATTTTTTAAACATAACTAAAACTCTTCTGTGGTCCTCTATGAAAGCACATTCTTCCTTTAAACAATGCTCAAATAACACTTAAAATATTTACTATTTTGTCCAGAGTGTCAGCTCTATTCAATAAATTCTATTCATACAATAATGTTATCTAGAATCCACTTTTAGATATTACAACGTTCAGATGTATTAACAATTAGGATAGTGAAGTTCCAATTGACAGTATATCGCATGGTAAGAAAACGTAAATGTATATATCCTTGTTAAGACAACAAACTGCAAGATAAAATATATAGAAGAAGAAAACTAAATGAAAAGAAAGAGACATGATGTATTCGTAGGGGATTGAAACAACGTACAATAAAATTTATAACATCAGTTCAAAATTACCTACTGATTTTGTAGTTCGTTTAAATTTTATTGATTTTCTTATAACATTAATGCGGAGCATCTAGCGTACGTGTTCTCGAACTATACATTTTCAACTGCAATAAAGTATACTCTCCAACGTAGCGGCGTGATTTAGAATTAATTACATGCATATTCAGGTCTCGTATGCTGTTTTTCCTGTAATGCAGTGTTTAAAAGGTTCTCTAAAATTTAGTGCCCAATAACGCTACCTGAATAGTTTTGTGGTTGTTATATGTATTCACTAGTGGCCTCATAAAACAATAAGGTAAAGGCCAAGGGTGCCGATTTCTGTGTAACTTGGGGTGGGGTGGGTGGGGGCATTCAGATATTTTTTGTTGCCAGATAAGGGTCTAAGAAGGCACATATGATACAAATCCAATTCAGATTTTGCCAAATATTGTATATTCATAAAAACACATATAATAGTATACACATAGTCATTATGAAGGTTTCCCCAGATCCATCTATTACAGAATTTAACTATTTTTGTATAACGTTAAGAAAACTCACTAAATCATATTATGTTCTAACTAATAAGAACAAAGTTTCTGCTGTCACTACAAAATAAACTTAGGAAATAACAGAAACTGATGTTAGTCTATGCAGTGGAGTTATTCAGCTTTTCCAAATGTGGTTCTCTTTCTGTCCGGCTCACCCTTCAGCCGCGCTGCTGCTTTATTGGACAAATATTGTTTTTCTTCTTTTATTTCTCGGTTCTCTATATCAACAGGTATGCTTCAAGAAGATTCTGTCTCGCCTACAATGAGAAAAAAAATGGACAAGTTGAACAAAGAGGAAAAACAGACATACACGCAAAACGTGGCCCTTTTCGAAATCTCTTGACCTTTGATGATAATTTGGGTACGTTAGATAGAATGCCATAGAAATAACTACTACTTGATACATCTGTAAGGTAACAAGCAACGAAAGAGTGACAACTACGTAAACTTCATCGCAGAAATGTATTTGGACAACCCCATACTACTCTCGAAAGAAATGTTTTAGGTACCCTGTTGTGTACAAAAGCACTCTGCGTGGTGTATTGAAGCAATCCATACCGTGTTATGCATAAAGAAGCAGCCTGGGGAACAAAGTGAGTTGAACAACATTCGAACTGCTCACTTTAATTTCAAATTACGTGCGGAAGGTAAAAGGTACTGAGACATAGCCACGCTTGTTGGAAATCCATGCTTTACCGTTGGATACATCATAAAGAAACATAAAACAGAATAATTATTGGGGGTTCGTTCTGGTCAATTAAGAAAAATAACTATCCGGAATGAAACCTATATTCTTCATTATGTGAACAAAACTCAAAGAATTAGTGATAAAGATTTGGTTTCTTCACTACCCTAGGATATGCAAGTTAGGGCCCTCGCCCACTTGGCGACTTCGTGTGTCGCGACACGGCGACAAAACAAATTCCTGTGTCCGGAATGTCGCTGAGAAATGAACTCCCATTTGCTACAATGGATGTCGTCATCAATCCTCGCTCATTGAGCGACAAGCGAGATACTGTCGTCGGCCTGTCGCGGGCTCCCGCCACTGGCGACAGACACTGTCGTCGTTGAACCCTCGCCCACTAGGCCACTTCATGACAACGCGACAGCGACAGGGTCTTTATTTCCGTTTTCTTCCAGCAACCAGGCAGTGCAGAATGATGAGCTCAATGGAAGCTTTTGACACGGATGTTTTTATAGCAGAAATTCAGGCACAACTTGCTATTTGGAACTTTAGCTGTGGTTCCTACAGCAACAGAATCGAAAAGACAAAAGCGTGGGAAACAGTTTGTAGTACATTCCACAGTGAATTCAAGAACATGATACCGAAAGAGAAGAATTGTATCGGCAAATGTACTGCGGGCTGCTATATACCATAATTCATTTATTTTTCAACTTATTTTTCTTATATACATGTACTGGTACTGTTTCTGCGAAAGTGTCCAATTGCCGCGACATGTGAAGTTAAATCCAGTGACTGTCGTGTCGCCGGTCTGTGTCGATTTTCAGCGACACGACGAACACACCCTCTGTCCCGTTCCAACGATAAAATGTCGCCAGTGGGCGAGTGGCCTTAATGTTACAGGTGTGTAGATGTGAACAAAAAAAAATGAGATTCAGAATATGTGTAGCCAGAAACAAAACACACATATGAGAAGAAAGCGGAAAGAACGAGTTCTAATTTCCCAAATAAATATAAATATGAGTGCCTGGAATTTTGAAAAAAAAAAAAGTTCTTTTTTCTAGGATGAGACGAAGATAAACTTGTATTGTATTGATGGATATCAGGATGTGTGGCGAAAGAAGAATGAAGCTTTCAGAAAGCAGAACATTGCTTCAATTGGTAAAAATGTTGGAAGGTCTGTTATGATTTGGGGTTGTGTAATTACTAATGGAATGGCCAGTATCCATACCCTGGATACACATCTTCTAAATCTCATTTTTTCCATGAATTTTGTATTGTTTGTGGTGTAATATTAACTTGCATATCCTAGGCGAGTGAAGTACCCAAATCTTTAGCACTAATTCTTTGAGTTCATTTCACAGACTGAATAATGTAAGTTTCATTCCGATCAGTTAGTTTTCTTGGTGGCCAGAATGGATTCTATTCCGCAATAACTGCTGTGTTTTATGTTTCTTTATAATGTATCCAACTGTAAAACGTGACTTGCAAACAAGCTTGGCTTTCCTGACTAGGTGTGGATTGCTTCAATACACTACGTAGACTGTTATTATACACAAAAGGATACCTAGAACTTTTAATTTGTGAGTAGTATTGGGTTGTCCAAATACTTTTTTTTGGTTATGAATTTACGTACTCCTCACTCCCTCGTTGCCTGTTACCTTACAGGTGTATTGAGTGGTAGTTATCTCTATAGTATTCTAAGGCATCCAAATTAACATAAAAGGGCAAAGATTTCTAAATAGTCCGTGTTTTACGTGATACAGTCTGTTTTTTTTTCGCTTTCTTGAACTTGTGCAAATACTTTTCTTAACCCGCTGTATATAGTTTACCTATTTATATGTTGCATTAGAAACTCAAAATTACGGTATTAACGGTAAACAATGATTACATCCAAACAGCAGTTTGACGGATATATTTCCTAGTGCAAGTCTACTCCTATTTTGTGTGAGTTCTTCTTGTCGCTTACTTTTCTTGTATATTTTTTTTATTTTTCTTAAATTATGTTTGTGTATGACAAAATCGCGATGAATGATCCTTAACCCTCGGAACGCCAAGATAATTTCATCTCACGGAACGCAAAGATGAATAATGTTCGACCCATGTATATTTCTCGTATCAAATAAAGTACTTGTTAAAAATCAAGGTATTTTAGAGTATGGGCGTATTCATTCTATTGTATTTATGAATTGTACAGGGTGAGGCAAAAGTTCAGCACCACCCTTTTATTTTTCAAACGGCTTGAGGAAAGATAACGAAACTTTGGATATGGGTATCTGGGGTGGGGGCGCACCAGATGGTGCCATTTAACGTCGTGGCGGACATCTTGAAATCCACTATTTTGAATTCATGCCCAATATTTCAAATGGGAAGGGGGGCATGTGACATATCGTTTTAGACTAGATATTCACCAGAAATACGAATCTGCAGTTATGTTTTACCTAACTTTATTCAGTACTGAAATTTTGTGAAGTAAACATTGCATATTGAATCATGTAATGGGTTTTAATTTGTCTTTTCAAGTGATGTAACATCGCTCTTACCCGCCAAGAAAGCATTGAAATTGCTCTCATCAGTGGGAAACGCGGTGCCAAAGCCATCGCTGTTGATTTCAATGCCTGGCATCCAGAGAGGGCAACATTGCACATACCACAGTGTTGCGTATTTAGCAGAAATTTTAAGTTTCTGGATCTATACACGACAAACAACGCAGTGGACGCCCGAGGACTGCAACGGATGAGGAAACAGCAACGGCAGTTGTAGCATCCTTGGTGAAAAACCCGAAACGTAGTAGCAGCGTTTAGCTGCAGTTTCAGGTGTAAGTCAGAGATCGATACTCCGTTTGTTGCACACAAAAAAGTGGCATCCATACAAACTCCAAGCAATACCTAACGGAGGATGACGTAGATAAGAGAATGCAATTTGTAGAATGGGCTGTGAGGAAGTGTAACCAGGATCCTACATTTCCTCTTAGTATGTTGTTTATTGCTGAGGCTCTATTCCATGTGAACAGTGAGGCCAATAAACAGAATCACCGTTATTGTTCAGACACAAACCCAGCATGGACAGATGCCTCGAGGGTACTTGGTGGGGAAAAGGTGATGGTATGGTGTGGGACATGGAACACTCGTTTCATCAGGCCGTTCTTCATCCATGGGAACCTTTATAGGGAAAGATATCTTGACATGCTGCAGGAACAAGTGTTCCCATGACTACTGAATCCAGAAGGTGACTTCCCTGCCTATTAACAACAAGATAGTGCGCATCCTCACTGTGCATTATGTGTCAGGGAGTGGTTGGATACACAGTTCCTGGGTCACTGGATTGGTCATCGAGGGCAAATTGAACGTTCGCCCGACCTGCCACCCTTAGACTTTTATCTGTGGGGCCATCTCAAAGCACTTGTTTATTAAAAAAAATCACTGATCTCCGACACCTGGAACAACGAATCACGCACGCTTCTGAATCTGTGACGCCGGAAGTGTTATTACGTGTCCATCAGGACAGGAAAAAACGTCTTGCATTATGTGTTGCACACAGCCGGGAATACACGGAGCATATCTTGTAGGATCCCACTTGCAATGTTTATTTCACAAAATGGAGCGTTCTTATTTTCTTCTTATTAAATATAATAAAATATAAAGTTTTTGATTACG
Organism: Lepisma saccharinum; assembly: GCA_022664845.1. NCBI lineage: Eukaryota > Metazoa > Arthropoda > Insecta > Zygentoma > Lepismatidae > Lepisma > Lepisma saccharinum. Next base: position 10,625 of record JAGDQP010021896.1, on the reverse strand, counting down.
AAACAACTTTATGGAACATATATTTAATGTTTTGCTTCTTCTAAGGAACATATGTAAATAGTCTAAATATAACTGTAATTTGTTATGTTTAAAGATATCTTAATAAATAAGTCACTGATGATTTGGAGGTAATCGTAATATCTCTCCTGTATGGCTTCCGCTGCATAGGAAAAGAATTGTATTGTAACACAACGTTTCCTAAACATCGTAACAGAGATTCCCAGATACGTTTTATTATATCAATTTCATTTTGATAAATCTACGTAAAAGAGCATGTAAGGCGTATAGGTCTACGTGTTTTGTAATTATATTATTTGTATATTTGGCTAATATACGGAAAACAACTATAAACAGTGTATCTTGTTGTAAATGAATCCAGAAATGCTGACATGTTTCACGAACTGCAAAGTGCGAGAGAACGAAATGCCTGCAGATCAGACCAGCGTCATCTATAATTTAGAACTTATTATAATTTATAATAAGTTAAATATCCGTTCCATTGGTTTAGTTTGCTCATAGTGCTTAATTTTGGAAATATTTTTTCATTGTAATCCCAGATTTCATATGTATAATGCTTCAACCGTTTTATAAGCTATCAAAATTGTTTGTGTAATCTTTCTTGAAGCTTTGTTTTAAACACATCAAAATTTAACTTCCCACAACACTTCTGGTTCCACAATATATTCTCAATGAATACCTCAGATTTTAAAGAAGGCAGAAATCACTGTACGTAGACTCAGGTGAATAGAGTGGTTGAGGAAGCACTTCGAAGTACTTATTCTGTTCAAAGTGTATCATAATTCTTGTCTTCTCGTAGCTGTCGAGAATCCCAACACCAACTTCTATGAGATAACTTGGAGTTTTCTGACAAATTCTTCCGATAGTGTTATTGCATAATTCCTTGTGGTTGGAAAAATTACCAATGGTTTATATTACGTCCTTCACAAAAAAAGGATAAACACGAGGTGTTTTCAGCGCTGATGGCAAGAATAATAGATCCAGACTTTAGGAAATCATTAAATGATTGCTGCTACTCGGCAGTAAATTGAGGAACCCATTTGCGAAAAGTCTTGTCAGACATGGCATTGTCCCAACAAACATTCTTCAACTGTTGATGAATTTTGACGGTTACCCCATCATGTGATAAAAACTTGAACAGAGTGCATTGCTCTAGAAGCCTGTGTCAACAACAGATTTCTTCACGAGCGAACCTAGAGACAAAGGTTAAAATTAGGTGCTGGAAAATGAACCCAATTATAACTTCAAACCTGAACATTATTGGCATAAGCGTATTTATTTGTTCATTATAGTATTTAGCAATTCAATATGGTACTATTTTTGCTATGCACCGGGCATTGTAGCTGTTTTTGCTTTTAAAGAGAATTAACCACAATTGAAACTACTAGGAGAATGCATTACAGGAATTAATTTTACTATTTGTTTTTCGTAGTGTTTCAGTTTCTCTCATCGGAGATGGCCTAATTAATTATACACGAAATTCAAATTGCATGAAAGAGTAGAAAAGTTTTCTACTCCTATAAACTCAGCTGTCTTTCATAACAAGAAATCAACCTTCTTGTCTGGGAATAAATGGATAGCAACAAGGCAGACTAGACATTTTCATAGTTTCGAGAAAAATGGAAAAGAAAATTTGACAGACCACTAGAATTCGTAGCAAACGCCAATACGATCGATACTTGTCCGCAAAAGTGTTCACATGTTTGGCTTTTGATGAAACACTTTTGGCGGAGCAATGAGATCATGTAGAACAAATGAAGATCAAGGAAAGTGATTGTAGCGACCAGTGGTCTACTTTGGCAAATCAAGTTTGTTAGTAATATGAAGAATAATAGTACCTACAATGTTATGGCGGTTGTGTTTATTAAACGCAAATGGATTGTTAAAGCAGATACAGATACATAAGAATATACATGCAGAATATCCAATACAATATTTTTAAACATTCAGATTATGAGTGTGGCTTTCACATATTCGACATATGCCAGTGAACATTATTTACATTAATCAGAATCGCTATTTGTATCCAAGTATTCATACGGTTCCTGGCGTTCATTGTGATGAGGAAATTGTCTGAAAAACTTATGATATGTAGGTGGAACAAGGGGTAAAAGGCTCAATAAATCTTTATACATATCTTCAGTAATAGGAATGGGTGGTGTGTACGCTCGATGGACACAATCGCTGGAAAACTCTCTCTTCCGTCCTTTTCTTTGTGGGGTGAAATCAAATTCCGTCCACTGATCCTCAGCAGGCGTGGTTTTCACTAATAGTTTGTAACTTCCTTTGATAGCCTTGAACACACGGAGTTTCATCATCTCAACTGTGTCACCATTTGCATACTTCTTCCGTACAGTTACAATACCTTCTTTATCAATAGTTACAAAATCCTTGTGCGTCAGCCTCTTCACTGTGAATGGTTTCTTAACCCGACAAGTCTCTATAAGTTGTATCCAGTCATCTGCTGTAAAGAGATACATACAGGTTTTCTTTTTCTTCTCAATGTCGCTAAAATCGGAATCATATGGCAGATAACTGTGCCCTGGTTCTAAGAACGTATGTTCCCAAGTTTCGTAGCCCAAAACTGCAGTAGCATAAAACATCAAGAATATCATAGCCTTGTTTATATTTTGTCCACCGCCAGAATCACTAAAGGAAAATAAATGTTTATCATTTTTATGTGCATACTCTTTCAGAAAATTTAGAATGCATGAAGTCATCTCAATACTGCCACGTTTACCTTCACTTTCGATCCACACATTACAAACACCATTGTTATTTGAACGCACATTGATCCCGAAGTTGTACAGCCAGAGCTGTCTTTTATAGTACACCACATTTGTATTGAGATATGGAATCGGTTGCGTTTTTTTCTAAATCGAATGTGAAAGTCATTATCTCTGGATCGTTTTTAGCTTCTGTCATTTATTTCATTCTAGCCCTCGCTCCGATTCTCTTTCTAGGTGCTGCTTGTGACCTTCCTCCACGGCTGCAGCACTATCCTTTTGCTGTCGCTGAATTTTATACACATCGCATGTTCTGCATGTCTTTGCGAGGAATATAGAAACGTACCTGTGGAAATTCAGATTTGAATGTAGCCTTGAACTTGGGTAAAGACACTGGTCTGTTAGAGGTTTCGCCACATTTTTCAACATACATCTTATACATTTTTTGCATATTAAGATCCGGATGCAAGTACAGCCTATTAGAAAGTGAATAGTGCGATTTATATAGAGGAAAGGACGCAAAGTGGTTTTTGATGAAGCTAGTTTCTTCATTAGACAGCCGATTGCTAGGCACATGGACTCCCCTTTGGTCATTTATTGGGACACCTTCCACGGACACTTTCTTATGAGGGCCCAGTTCACACAACAACTTGATATACCAAGCGTTTTTATAAACACTGTCTTACACACAGTGACGTTATTCAGGACGTATATGCGATGGAACTTACTTTTTCCCTGACCTTTACGGGTTTTAATGCATGACACAATAAAAGACGTTTCTTTATTCCACGATCCAAGCTCATAAAAGTCTTTGAAAATATTTTTCCTCATCTCCACCGATAATTTGGAACAGCTGTTCCGCTTGCACGAACACAAATACATTTGAAACGTTTTGCCTTGTTTCTCAACTCCTTTCCTGTTAACATACGATTCCCCTTTAGCTCTTTTCTGCTTCTGTTCCTTCCGAGAAGTACCTTTTCTCTTACGTTTTTTGTTCTCACTCACAACTTCACTCCTATGGTTTTCGCCCAACTGTTGAGCACGGGATGCATCTAATACCATATTGTCACCCGCTTCTAATGTTTCCACACGTTCATCACTACTATCATGTTCAGAAATGAACTCACTCTCGTTACGGTCACCACCAGGCGCCCATTCATCTTCGCTCAAGTCACTTAATTGTAAATGCCAGTCTTCATCATCTTCGGTCATGTTTAACAACACTGCCATTTTTTGGCGGGAAATCTCTGCACATTTTCGTGCCATTTCTGATAAGATCAGTAACCAGCAAACAGACAATTCTTTTTTTTTTGCTGCTAACCCTTGGGTTAGCCCCTCTCGAGGGTTACGCCCTCATTTCGGGATGAGTTTGAATTTAAGCATTAGTCTTTTATAATAAAGTCGCTGTTCTATGTGATTCTTTAAGAACTTCTATCATCGCTTGCTTTTGTTTCTGTTGTGATTATTGTCGCTTTCCATGTATTGCTCGTTGCCTGTAGGCAAATTTATTGTCTAAATTTTGAAGTGTTTTATTTATGTTGTTTTGTTTAATTTTGTTTAGTGTACCTTGAAAGATGCTATATATTGTGGGCAGTCTATAATTGAAAGTGCGTCGGCTATTTCGTAATCCTCGTGTTCGGCAGTGATGGAGTTTTTGTATATTGTACTTAGTAAATAAAGTGGTGTTTGGATGATTAACTGTCTCGGATTAAAGCTTATGTCAGTCTGGATAGCATCCACGAGTAGTGGATGGTCATTTTGAAATCTTGTGCTTGTATATTTTAATCGTAGTTGTTCTATGTGATGCAGGATGTTGTCAAACGGGACTTGGTCGTATAGTTCTCTAGTCGGGCTTGGCAGTTTAATCCGGAAAGCAACTCGGAAAGCGTGACGCTCCAGGACTTTTAGTTTCTCATAATAGAATTCTGCTGCTGTGATCCACGCTGTGAAGCCATATGTAAGTACCGGTCTTAAGAAGGCTTTGTACGTCTTCAGTATTGATTCTGGGCGCAGTCCCCATGTGGTGCCTGTTAGTCTTCTTAGAAGGTTCAATCTGTTGTATGCTTTCTCTGTAACTTTGTTTAGGTATGGCCGCCACGTTAGGTTATGGTCAAATGCTATGCCTAGATACGTAACCTGTTTTTCTGGTTTTATTACAGTATTTTCGACCATGATGGATAATTTGTTTGAGTTTTTATGCACCTTGGATCGTCTTTTATGTGGTATAAAGACTATGGCTTGGGTTTTACTTGAATTGATTTTAAGACGCCATTTGTTGCACCATGATACGAAGCTAGAAATTGCGATGTTCAGGCTATTGTTTATACTTTGTATGGTTTTAGCTGCAGCCAGGAATGCAGTATCGTCTGCATATTGAAATACATGGATGTTGTTTGGTAGGCTTGGGAAGTCTGCTACATATAGAAGGTAGAGTAATGGTGAGAGTGCAGAGCCCTGCGGTACACCACTGTAGATGAAATATGGATGTGAACTGGTGTTGTTTATATTTACGTAGGATAATCTATTTGTGAGAAACTGATACGTGAACCTTATATATGCCCCAGGAAGTTTAAGTTTAATAAGTTTGTAGATAAGCCCTTTGTGCCACACCTTGTCGAATGCTTTTTCCAAATCGAACAGTACTAAACAGGATGGATTTAGTGAGTTGTAACTTTGTACTATTAAGTTCGTGAGTCTTAGGAGCTGGTCATTTATACTGAATTTTGGTCGGAAGCCGGCTTGGTATATCGGTAGTAGGCTGTGCTCTGTGATGTTTTGATGTAATCTGTACACCAATATTCGTTCTAGAATTTTACTGAATGCAGTTGTTACTTGTATTGGCCGGTATGAGGTAACGGAGTTTGATGGTTTCTTAGGTTTCGGGAACATTAGTGTTTTTGATATTTTCCAATCCTGGGGTATGAAGCCTGTACGTAGGATAAATGTATATATTATTGCCAGTAATTGTATGAAAGATGCGGGAGCTTCTTTGATATGGCGATAGCTTATGTTGTCTATGCCTGGTGCGGAGTTTCGTTTGTTAGCTATGGATCGATTGATTTCGTCAGTGGTTATTTCTTCAGTGAGAGGATTAGTTTCTGGCAGCGTATGACTGATATTGGGTTGAAGTGCTGGGGATTCTGGATTTAGTCGATCTACTGGGTGGCGATAGTGGTGGGATGGTGGCGACGGTGGTGTGAATACATCTTGTAGGTATTCGGCAAAGGCGTCGGCTTTTTCTCGGTCCGTTGTTAGTGGCATGTTATTCTGTAGCAATGCGTATGGGGTTGAAGTGTATTGGCCGGTAAGCATCTTAAACCTTTTCCAATATTTGGTCGGGTGACTCGTTTCTCCTAGTGAGTTGCAGGTTTTAATCCAGCTTCTTAGTTTGTAGGCTTTTAGGTAGTTGGTGATCGTCCTTTGAAGCTGCCTATGGTGACGTAAGGCTTCTAAGCTGCCGGTACGCAGATAGTCTTTGTAAAGTTGTCTGGAACGTTTTATCATTGGTGGGTACTGTGGTGGTAGTTTTGGCTTGGAATTTGTAGTTGAGTATGTTGGGATGTGTGCTTTGCTTGCATCTTTGAGTGCCATTGTCATTCTGTCTACGGTCCAGTAGAGGTCTTCTTCTGTTACAGGCGCAGTTAGGTGACCTGTTTCTTGCTCTATTGTTTTACGGTACTTGGTCAAGTTCGCCTTATCAAAACGAGGAATTGTGCGTATAAATGGCTTTTGGTTTTTGGTGGCTTGATTATGGCATTTTATTGTAAGCTTTACTGGATCGTGGTCGCTTCCGATAGTGTCTAGTACTTCTATCAGACAGCGACTTGAAAGGTTAGATGATGTTATTACTATATCTGTTGTGGTATTGCTAATGGGTCGTGTGTGGCGAGGTAATTTGTGGATTTGGCCAGTAGTATTGGTAGTTATAAAGTTGCTGAATCTGGTCTTCTGTCGGGCTGTTCTGCTGTGAAGGTTTATGTCAGCCATGATAATATAGTTCCGGAAGTTGTTTGATATGTACTGAAAGAATTCATATGGTATTGGATGTGTAGGTCTGACATATATTGTGGCTACTGTGATATATAGAGATTTAAAATACAGTGTTGCGATGAGATGCTCCGGTAGATTTGCTATGTTAGGTTTGTATAGCCTATAGGCTATTGACGCCTGGAAGCCTAAGAGTACCCCGCCGTTTGCCCTTAGTGCATTTGTCTTGCTGTCATTTCTTATAATTTGGTTATTTCTTATTTTGCATTGCATTTTTGGTGTTAGGTTGGATTCATTTAGCAGGAAGGTATTGATGTTCTCATCCAGTAGGAGTTGATCGAATAGTATTTTGTTCTTAGTTACTGATCTGATATTCATGAATAAGAAAGCAAGAGCCATGGCGAGGAAACATACAAGTTTATTGCTGTTTTGTTTGGCTTTATACTGTGGTTTCATAATGCGATGCATGGAAGTGTACGTACGGTCCAGAGTATGTAGCATTGAAGTTGACATATAATATGGATTTTGCTGCATATTGTACTTGTTGCAGTATATGAGGTCTTAAGAACGGATGTATATTTTGTAATGCCATGGTTATGAAGCCAAGAATTTGTTCTATTGTCACTGGTTGGTATATTGAAGTGGGTTGAGCTGACGTGGATGTAGTTTGATCTGTTTTTTCATGCGTTCTTACTGGTACTACAAGATGTGGTTTTTGTTCTTCAGGTGCTGGTTTTGCTTTACACTTGTAGCTGTAAGTTGGGTGTGGTTCATTGCATTGTGAGCATTTTGGTTGTTCCTGTAAGTTTGTACATTGTCGGGTATTGTGTGGCCCAGCGCAGAATCCACATTTCGGTTGTTTTGTACATTTGGCTGTTGTGTGCTTATTGTACGTTTGGCACTTTTCGCAACGTATGGGTTGTGGTTGAGTTGTTTGGGATGGTTCTACCCGGTGTATTTTCCAGTATATCATAGCCCCGTTAGTTAGTAAGTCATCTATGGTTTCTTGCGATTTGGTTAGTACCCTTACCATGTAGGTTGGTCCTGCCTTACACATGATGCGGATACATTTGATAATAGAATATCCTTCTTGCTGTAATTCGTTATGTATCTCATCGTCTGTGTATGATGGTAGAACTCCACGGATTACCACTGATAAAGCTGGTGCTGATCTAGGAGGTGGCATTTGTCTCGGTTCACGTTTGTCAAGCTGTGTGATCTTTGCGCTTTTCCCGAATATTTCAAATGAGCACTTGTCCCTAATAGTTTTCAGTAGGTTCGGGTCAGGAGATTTCAGAATGTAGCCGTTCCTAGTTGGGATGATTTGATTTATTGCTGCTCGCGGTATGTATTTAGTCAGCTGGAGAAATATCTGCTTGTTGCTTTGGAATTTTGTGTCGAAGTTTGATAGCAGGAAATTATAAATCTGAGGTTTGTTTGTCTCATTTTCATTTCCGAGTTCCATGTGCAGGTCGCTCTCATTTGAAGACTCACTCAGATTATGCTGTCTTTTGTTTTGAACAGGAGACCTTGATCGTGATCGATGAGATCTACTTTGAATTTTCCGCTTTTCTATCACTGCTGATTGGTGAGGACCTAGTACGACTTGAGGAAGTCCGGTGTGCACAGTAGGTATGTTAGATGCCAATGTTTCGTCCATTTTACGAGAGCCAGGTGTCGTCATATTTGAGATCGGTCCGGGTGCTTACTTGGTTATAAATTGAGCAATATGTGCAAAGTCACAACAGATATTAAAATGATGTAAATTTTATACGTAACCAAACTCAGAGTCCAATGAATAGCTAAGGTCAGAATATTTGAGCTAGAATTTTAACTAGCCAAACTAATAGCCAAAATCGATGTCCAGAAAAATAGCGAGGTCAGAATATGGAGGATTAAATCGATACCAATCGTTAACCAAAATCAGAGTCCTTATACCAGTACCTTATAAATTATATAACTAATAAACCAAACTCGTAAACCAGATAATTAGCCTATAACAGTAATACTAATAGTAACCCTTAAATAACTACGGAGTCTATTCTATGGTATTACTCTACACCATAAACGCTTTTTGTTTGCTTTAAGTATAATGATTTTATTTTTTAATGCTTTTCTTGGTATTTTTCTTTCTTCGCTCACTATCTTTTAATTGCTCAGCAGCAATAACGTTTTTTGACTGGTGTCTCCCCAGTAAGATGCAGATAATTCTGAGGCACATGCCTATTCATACCAGAATGTTACAGTTCGTTCCACGAGATGTTCCAGAAATACGTTACTTACGAAGATATTCAGCACTATTTTAATATTCAAATACACGTGTTTTCTCCGTTGAAAACAATATTATAACAATATCACGACAGTTTGATACAATGTTGCTTAATTTAAAACATTGAACACGTACGTAATATTAGTCATAATCGTACCGCCACCTATTGAGCAAAGTTATTATTATATATTGTGGTCTCTGCCACATAGAAATTGCAGATTTATTGAATGGAGAAAAAAGACAAAGTAGACCAGCCTCATGTAGTCTACTTTGGCATATAGAAAAAACAGATAAATGAATATGGCAGACTATATTACACGTTCCAGCTCCGGCATTAATCAACGACGAGCTAGTCTACTTTGCCACATGAAACTTCATCATATTTTACGTACTTTGCAATAGATAACTCAATTTCGATAAAAATGGTAGGTGGTCTAGTCTGCCTTGTTGCTATCCAAATATACTCACGAACACCAATAAATAAGATATCAATTTTAGTGTTGGCGTAGTATTTTGGAGGTTGTGGGTTCGATATCAGCAGCTGACCATTCTGACTGAGGTTTTTCCACGGTTTTTCAGTCACACCAGGAAATAGGCCTCAAAATGAATTTAAGTTAAACAAATGTAATGTTCAATCGACATGCTGCAAAGAAGGGAATAATGATTAGTGGAGAGACAATAGGCATAGTTGATGAGTATGATTACTTATGTCAGCTGAAAACATCAAATGCAAAGTTGACTGATGAAATAAATAGAAGATGTAAAATGGCGTGGAGTTCGTTTGGAAGACTACACTTTATTTTCAAAAGCAAACTACCAATGTGTCTTAAGCGTAAAATTTATAATCAATGTGTCTTACCTGTGATGATGTACGGATGTGAACCTTGGACACTGAATGCGCAAACACATCAAAGATTAAGGGGGCATTTCTCGGTTTTTATTCTCTGCTAATTTTACATTAATTATATAGATTTTAGTTCCAAATAACAAAATAGACCATGTTTGCTTGATTGTCAGTGATGTTTGCAAAAATGTGCTGATTAATTGAATAATAATTACTATTTAATTATGCCAATTAATTTCGTAGCCTAATACGTAAGGAATCAGAGAAATAACATGAAACAAAAACATTTGTTTCCACAAGCATTGTACTTGGACATAAAATCATTGACAAAGGCTGGAAGTTTGCATATTATTTTATATAAATTGTTACATGTATGTATGTACAGTCAGTATGTCCATTTCTTGTATGCGCCTTCCAGATACTTGGCTTTAGCTTTCGTTCTTGCGAAAGATTTTTATGTTTTTAATGTGCATTTTTGTTTAAATACTAGATTAAACATTTGGCTTTCCCTCAGAATGATTTTCCTTCGTTTCAATTATGTGTAATTCACAAACTCTACGTAGAAGTGACGTAAGGTGTCAAATAGTCTCAAATTCTCTTCTCTACCATCTATCCACTACTGCCAAAGGTGGCAGTTCCTCACATTACGTAGAATGCATCCTTGGTTTTGCAGTGTTACCCCGAAATCGGTTTTATAGAGAAGTCTCAAATTTTTGTTTGTGTCTTTGCTCTTCAGAAAACAGACATTCGACCTTGACCATAGAGGGGAGAGTAGACCTTT
>JAGDQP010021895.1:18784-31157 GCA_022664845.1 Lepisma saccharinum | reverse complement strand
GATCCATCTCTTGCCCATGGTAAGAGAGAATCACCGCTCTCCGACTTTGTTCAGTGGTGAATTATTAATGCATGCACCTCTGTTTTTCCTGACATATTATTCCAGTACATGAAGTCTGCAAGAAATGCCTTGCATTATGTGTAGTACAAAACAGGGAGCATATTCAACACATTCTTTAGACGCTATATGGGAATATTCAGTAACAATAACTCAAACACGACTTACTTTATGGAAAAAAATAACTGCGCAGGCGTGTTGGTGGTAAAATTCTGGCCTTAATGCATATGTCATTTGACCCTCTTCCTATTTAAAGTTTCGGAACTCAATCCAAGATGGCGGATTTCAAGATGGTTGTCATGGTGCCCACTAGCATCATCTGGTGTGGTCCCATCCTGTTTAACTCTGTCCCAAGTTTCATCATCCTCCGTCAACCCGTTTTCAAAATACAAGGGTGGTTCTGGACTGCGCCTCGCCTGCCTTATTCGACATTGTTTCGATTTTTAAGTGCCGCTACTCTTGAACTATATATGAAGGAGAAGTTTTCTTCGGTGTTTTATGCATATATTCGTAATGCTCTTCCATTTGAACCACATTGTAGCTACATTTGGTTCTGCGCGTTCGCGAACCTTACTTGTGAGTTGGACTGTAGGTTTCGAATTGTTCACCTTCATAATCTGATTGTAATAAAAGAAACAGAAATGGCCGAGTAAGTGATTTTTTTTATAAGAGATGTAAGAGGATTTAACTGATACAATTCAGGGAAAGTTTAAAAGATTTCATTTCTGATATAAAGGCTATACATCGAACTCATGTAATTGCTAACCAAAGTCGTGACTAAAGAGAAGACTAGAGCAAGGGTGTTGAAATGGCGAGATCCAGGAACCTCCACGTTTTCTATGATGTGAAGATTAAAGTGAAGAAAAAACAACTCAGATATTTGTTCCTGTGTATCTATATGTACTCACTTCACTAGTTGATATGCGAAAACGAGAAGTATAGGTAATGTAAATTCATGCTTGTGTACGTCGTGATTAATTGCATTTACTTGTAATTATTCTATTTAATTATACGGAATAACTAATAACCATACTGTCTTACTCATCTAACTTTGAATTTGAATTTTAAGGCCTTTAGGCATCTTATGCTCAGGCCGGGATAGGGTGGGGGAGAGGATGTAGACGACAGGGCCTATATTTGTAGGTACCATTGCAGAATTTGTATGGTTTAACTGAATGAATATCCTGGAAAATAGTCTGGATACTCATCCGCATGGATCGATAACAGGACCTCCCGAATGCTAAGCTAACGCCCTACCACTGAGCCACGGCCGCTCGGTACTCGACTAACTATTTGGACCGTAAAGACCTCTCTATTGCGATATTACCTCAATATGGATCACATGGAAGAAATTGAAGACCCCCTGCTCAAAAAATGAAAATTCAGTTTGGTCAGTTAGCAGTTTACCGAATTGTTAAATTTACCATATTTTTTTTTAGAAATGATCCCGAATAACATTAAATATTACCACTGTATGTTGGATTTCAGTAGAAATAGACGGTTTATTCCAACCCCCAAAACGAAAGATATTTCAAAATCAAGATTATCAAATATGTGAGCGAACCCTGGAAAACGTTTTGTATCCGTATTGCTCAAGATGACAACTATGTATTTCATAGTTGATTTATACGTACTTAAAGCGTTTATTCAGGAAATTGCTGTTTTCAAAATTAAATTACTGTTTAGGTATGTTATAAGAAAATTATTGTTAATTTGATAGAATGGGAGAATCGATATGTTAAATTGAATTTTGCGCTTCTGTCGCCTACTTTCGTTAGTCACCCAGAGCGTGGGCTTCATGTTTCGGTGGTACCTGAGTAAGGGCCGTTTTTTACCTCATTCCTATCATCATAAGAGTGATTTCCAAGGGACATGGTCCCTCAGACATGTAATTGACTGAGACCATAGCTTGCTCCTCAACCCATAATTGATTTTTTAACTCTGTTTGTTGAATATATCCGAATATATAGCTTTGAAATTGACCAATTTCGTAGTGCAAATAATCTAAACGCTCAATAATTTAGCAAATGTTAGCGATGTGTGTTTGCACGGAGAATATGTTGGTTACCATGACAGCAGGGAGAGTCAAACTGAAATAGTTCAAAGGCTTCTTTGTTCAGTTTCGTCATTTCAAGCTTTCTTGAGCGTTATACGAAAGCATTAAATTGTGTGTCGTGATGATTAGATTTCGTTGAACATACTTTTTTTTCTTTCTGGTTCAGTAAATTTATTTTCTGGATAAAAAGTAAGCTGTGTATATATCCAAATTTTTGCAAAGGAACTTTTTTCTTAATGTGACAAACATCCCGACGTTTCTCGCATTATTAAAAAAAAAAATGTTTGTTGATATTGTACGAGGGTGATTCAGAAAGTAATGCCTCCAAGATTATACCTTTATTTGTGTTTGACAGATAGCACCGATACAGGTATCACTGGATGCCATGGATTGCTCCATTACTCTGGAACGAGAAGAGATAGGAAAGTGAAACAAGTGACATTTTATAGCTTAAACATCAGTGCATTAATGATAAAACAGTTCAGAATGTTTGCAGTACTATTGGCCAAGTAGTGGGCTTGGAGGCATTACTTTCTGAATGCCCCTCGTATTTTGGTAGCGCGACCAGGATTCACTCTATGTGTAATCTTCTTTCGTGTACTTTCTAAAATAGACTGCAGTGCTATTATTTCTCGTTCATTTCAAATTGGAGAATTCTTCGTTTAGTTGCTCATGATATTTCACGCCTCTACATGCACATACACCTACGCGTTTCATATCTAACCACCAACGTTTTAAAATTCAGATTCGTTATATATATTTTTTTTTCATTTGTATATTTGTATTTACCTTGTTCTCAGTCAGGATAGAGGAACTCCTCATGGTCTATTGGTTTGTCTCTCGTTCTTTATTCTTATTGGTTTATATTTAGGGGTCACAAATTACATGTCCTGCATGACGGAACACGTTAGCTAACGTGTTGAATAATGTCGTGATTGAAAGTCAAACACGTAACGTGGTCAAAGTCCACGAAACATTATATTTCTCTTCAGTGAATGTGTTGGCGGTATTAATGGATTAAAGGTGTGTGTGTGTTTTTTTCTTTCATAGGTAAAAATTGATTCGTAGGAAAACATTAGACTGGAAAAAGGCAAATTGTATTGAACTTGTATGTGTATATATTTTCTTTTTCTGATGGAAAAATGATGTTCGGTCAGGAGAAATGTGGAAATAGACTAAGTAAATATGCTGTTATATTTTTCGAACTCTTTTTGTTCTGAGAATTTTCATGAGCTGTGGATAAATTTATTTCTGCCTTTTCTATGTTCATGTTCTGTAAGAAAAAGTAAAATTAGAGGCGTTGACACGGCTATTTCGTTGAACTTTAAGTAGGACGGAAATGCTTTCGGTGGTATCAATGTTATATTTTTATGTAACGCATTTAACTATCGAGGGCAAGTTTTCCACACTCAGGCAACACAAGAACATTATGTTTTCCTAGAAAATTAAGACTTTATTCGAACGCCGTCGATTGTAGTATGAAAGAAGCAAAACTGGAACTTCATTGATGAAAATGGCTTAGGGTCAGTTCTACAATCGACGGCTAAGCTTGTTACCAGGGCTAAATTAAGGTCAAGTCTCATTTTGCGTACTCTCATTGGTCAAAATTTTTATTGCGTACTCTCATTGGCCATTGGATTGTATTTTTATAGAACTGACCCTTAGAAGTCAAGAGATCTCTTTTTAGGTAGATTTCAAAGAAAAATCTGCCTATTGAGATCGGTACGATATCTATTAACACGCTAGATAATTTTGAAGATGTTTGAACCAAACTTTAATATGTTGTTTCTAGGCTTAATAGCTCGGCTAAGTTCGTTAATGAGCAAAATCGGCCCAAGGAGGTGGTCGGGGGAGGGGGTTGAAATTTTGAAAAAAATATGTATCAGCCCGTATGGAGTTTAGATGGAAACTTTATCTGCATAAATTATAGTACTCCATATGAAGTTTACGGTGACACCAACGATTCAGGGGTTGTGTGGGTGCGAGTGAGGGTGGAGGTGGAAATTCGAAAGTTTTAAAACCACGTTTTGTGAGGTATCGTTGAAAAGCTCTTGTTTAATCTATAAATCAATAACTAGTTTTTCGATGGCGCTCATATAAGGCGAGATTTGAATTTTTGAAAATAAAAAGAATTACCTCAGCCTGTAGGTCTGCCGAAAGGGATTTTTTAATTTAAGGGACTAGGAAACTAATACACAATTGACGACGGGTAATAATTCCGATTTCCGGTAAACGCTTTATTAACTGTTAAGAAATTATATATCTTCAGCGTCTGTTAGAGTCCTAAAGTGTGTCGAAGTTTTCTGAAGATGTGGTTTGGTTCCCACACAGGCGGTGGCTCTGTGCTTCCTCTCATTATTTTCTACCATCATGCCTGTCCTAGGTATACAACTCCTTAACTGTTTAGATTAGATGGGTTTCGGATCTGTGACTTCTTTGGCTAAATATTCATCCAGTAATGTTGCCGAAGTAAGAGTTGTGCATTTTTCAATCTATTGTAATATTATTATAATTTTACCCGTTAGTACGTCTGAACCCTAATGCAAACAAACTTCAACATTATTTGGAATGGATGTATCAGAATAGGACTAGTTCCCATCAGCCTATAATTTTGTAAAATAAAATATTAAGAATGCATCGTGGTGTGTTAGTTAAAAAAAAAATCATTCTGGGTATATCGGGACTTGCGTTACAGGAAATTAAGCTCCAGTAATTAATAGCACAAGATGGGTCATTAATATCTCATACAAAGAGTGATATTCTTCTTGCTCTCTTGTTTTGCTCTGTTACCGAACATAGAGCAGTCTGTGAACTGTTTTAATAATATTTTGACGTGGTATCTCACGTCATCTATGTGTTTGTTGCCTCCAACAAGGAAAATAAATTGTAACGTATCTTGATCGCTGTCATTGAGGAGTTCGCTGGAAGAACGGCTTAACTCGAAAAACGCAGTTCTCAGAAAAACAGGTTTCGAAAGTTTTACGTGTGATTTTACCAGATTTGCTGTTGCCTGTAGACGTTTTGACATGGAATTACGTTGCTAATATTTGTAATACCGGCAATCTCGAGATCCCGAGCCACCTTTGGATCGCGTACGTTATTGTTGGATCTTGGAGACTAATGCGAATTTTTGTCCTTATTGTTTCCTTGACGGAGATTTTGCTATTTTAAAGCCATCTTTGAAGACTGTGGAGGAAATTCGACAATGAGAGGACTGCTATGTTTTGGACTGGTTATGCGCGTATATATTGTTATACCTTTATTCCTCTAGTTCGTTGATGTAATGAAAATTGCCTTCAGAGAATCATTTTTTTTTTCTTAAAATATTTTTTAATATCTTTAAATATTCCGTATCGGCGAGTTTGTGACCATCTACGTATTTCTTGTCGCCGTTTCAGTTTCTTAAAAAGAAGCGTATGTGATGTATTCCACTTTCCCCATTGCAATGTTATTTACCTTTGACCCATGTTTCAACGGAATGAAACTGAAATCAAATATGAAGATGTGTTTTTTTTTTCCTTCGTCTTCGTAGTCTTTGGGGAACGTCCGGGATTTCTTTGAACAGTATTCGGATCTTTCCAGAAAGGAGGGGGAGGGGACTATTCACAGACTTGACTTTCTTACGTGTGTGTGTGTGAGAGAGAGAGAGAGAGAGAAGAGTGATAGTAAGTGTGTGTGTGTCTGTATCTCGTCTCCTTTCTATCAAACTCCATAGAGACGGTATGAGCTAACTGTATGTAGTCTTCTAACTTCATCTTATGAGGAATCGATTACACCTGTACAAACAAGGAATTGGATGTTTTTTATCGGTTCTGTGCGTGTGTTTCTTTGTGGGCCTTTAATTAACATTTTAAACTATGTACAAGTTTACTTCTTAGTTAGAATTAAAGTAAAAGATATCATAAATTTATGTATCGCAATTAGTCCCGTTTATCTTGCTCCAAGTTCAATTGGAATGAAATAAACCAAACTGAGTCGGATATGTTTACCACAACGCAAGTAACTCAGTCCCAAAGAAGTCTTTCTATTTTATTTTATTTAATTCTCATTATGTCGACTGTACAGGCAACTATGGCCTACGCTTGTCTCGCGTCTGAGAAGTGAGTCGTCTCCGAGGATGGGAATGGGCAACATAAGCACGAACTTAGCATAGGTACTATACTGGCATTCGCCTTGTAAGACAGCGAACACTGAGAAACCTCAGTCAACATGGTCATGCCGATAGGAAGTCCTCAACCGTGACCAGTAGACCACACAGCCTGGGTAATTTTCTTTTTCATCCACCATGTCCAAAGTGCTGGACAGTTATCTACTACATAGCCAAAATGATGAGAAATGGTAGTAGTATCTTGCAGTGAAGTCCTCTGTCAGATAGCTAGCTGTACGAAAACATGGGTATGAATATTGGTACTAGTTGAGTTAGCCTCAGAAATGATTTTCCAAGATAACGACCGATGTTTTTGAATTTGAATTTATTTGTGGCCTTTAGTCATCTAGGAATAGGCTGTTGGGTAAACGTTAGAAAGTAGTCGGCCAGAGCCTAGTAAGTAAATACTATCGCGTCATTTACCTGCTATTACTGAGGAAATAACCCTGGAAGCCGGCCGAAGGAATCAGATGACTTTAGTCGCGCACGGTTTATTTCACGTTGATAAAGGAATTAGGAGCCGAGATCTCACACTTTGAAAATTATATTCGGCATGAAAAGTGTAAGTTAACTCACTCTATGGCATATTGAAGTTTATCACTGCAGTAACTAATATTCACTATTGGGATCCATCCTGGACAAGATCAAGGCAATTTGGTCGCGAACATCTACTTCAGATTCAGAAGGAAAAGAATAAAATCACCTTTATTACGTAGAAATGTTGATTAAATTTCCTGAGTGATAGACGAACTTTCACCGACGAGATGGAGCAGTCAGTAGCATGCTCGCATCATAGGAAGGCCGAAGAACCCTTATTTGATTCTGGGTAACGGCCATTTTAACAGCAATAATAAGGAGAAGGGTTTTAGTAGGAGTCGGCCCTCGCCTTATTCAAAGTGCCATTTGCTTGGTTTGACAGACAGGAAACCTCGTATTTGCAATGTAAAACTGCCGAAATTGGGCTGTTTGCTCGTTAAATATAAGCAAGAGACTTAATACTGAAAGCGTTGTGTTTTGGCAAGTTCGCGAGAATATCTGGTGTAGTAAAAAGTAATCCATTATTTTTGCATGACATTGAAGGCTTGACTTACCATAGTTAGAATGATCCGATTTAGGTCACATATGCGCCGTTTTGTTCGATAACGTGTTGCCATTTGGAAGGTAATATCATGATGCCTCTCTCATAGAAGCCCTTGTCCCTATTGGCAAAAAATTGAGACAGTCGATTTTCACAAGCCTCTCTTGAAGCGAATTTTTCACCAGCAAACGTGTTCGCCATGGACAGGAACAGATGGTAATCACTCGGTACCAGGTCCGGACTATAAGGTGGATGCATGAGAACCTCCCAACCAAGCTCCCGGAGTCACTATCGATGTGTGTGGCCTGGCGTTGTCCTGGTGGAACACAATGCCTCTCCTATTGGCGAAAGCTGGGCGCTTCTGGGCGATTGCTGCCTTCAGACGGTCCAATTGTTGACAGTATAGTTCCGAGTTAAGGGTTTGGCCGTAGGGGAGCAGCTCATAGTAGATAATTCCCTGCCAATCCCACCACACACACAGCAAAACTACCTGGCCGTCAATCCTGGCTTGGGCACCGTTTGCGCCGGCGCACCGCGCTTCGACCACGACCGTTTTCGCGTGACGTTGTCGTAAGTGATCCACTTTTCATCAGCAGTCACCAACCGTTTGCTTCAAAAATGGGTCGCTTTTGTTGCGATTCAGCAGCGATTCGCAGATGGAAATTCGGTCCATGAGGTTTTTTTGCGTTAACTCGTGTGGCACCCATACATCAAGCTTCTTTTTGTATCCAGCCTTATGCAAATGGTTCCACACGGTTTTTTGTGCAATGTTTAGCTCTTGGGCAATCGAAACAGTGCTTACATGACGGTCGGACGCAACAATGTCCATGATTTTATCGACATTTTCGACACTTGGCCTTCCAGTGCGTGGTACATCTTTGACGTAAAAATTACCGGCACGGAATCGACGAAACCAAAATTGCGCGTGATTGGCTGTTACAGTATCAGGACCATAAACACTATTCACATTTGCAGCCGCCTGGCTTGCGTTTTCGCCTTTATCGAAGAAAAACTGTAAAATATAGCGTATTTTCTCTTTGCTAGTGTCCATTTTGACGCGCGCTCACACAACACTGAGTCAACGCATCACAACTATCTGAACAGTGTTTGTAGTACGCAATCTCATCGTTTGAACGCCATCTCGTTGAACCCGATCGGACTTATACAACGCGAGATACAGATCACTGAAGCCATCTATTGGCAAAATAATGGATTTCTTTTTACTACACCAGATATAATTTGGATAAGCTTAGCAGATGTTACCGAAAAGAGCTATTTATTGAAAACGGCAACAAGAATTTATAATGCTAGCAAAATTGAACTGGGAATTATTTCTTTCATATGTGCAATATGTTTGTAAATGTGCTGTTTATATTCTTTTTTCCTCTTGTTATATGTATTGCATTTTGTTTTTTAAGCGATGATGCTTCAACAAGTCAGCGTGATTATGGAGTATAGTTGTTACTTCAGAACAGGAAAAGTAAGACTTCCTTGCTTAGATTTTTAGTTCGAAGTATTAGCACTGCATGTTGATTTAGGAAATGTTACTAAACAAAAATCTTGAGAGCAAAGATTTAAGGTAATCTTACCAGTTAGCGGCACTTTTAGACCACTTTCGATGTGGAACTTGAAGTACAGACCTTTTCCGGCTTTAACATATTAACCAGTTATCCCTTTCATATCCACTTATTGGCACTTTCGTTCACTAGACGATTTTAAGTAGATAAATCATTTCAGATCAAACGTTAGTTCAACAGAATCAAGTCTATTGTTACACCTAAATTTAAGCTATGTAGACCTAATAATACTAGAGATCGGGACAAAATATTACCGTCCTGAAAACATATTCCAGTAATTGTTACTCGTTCCTGTGAATCTACGAACTATAGCCTGTGAATCTTTTGTCTTATAACACCGATGTTTAAGGCAACACTAAGTCTCATAATCTTTTATATGTAACACCGAATATTATTTCAACACTGAGTTTCATAATCTTTTATATAACACCAGGGGGCATCCTCAGCGGCGCAGCGGGCAAGCTCGACTTGGGGAAGTACGGTGAGGTGAGTGGAGAGACCACACTCCTTAGGTTCCGTTCCTAACGAGGATTAATGGCCACCCAAAGATGCTACCCCTCAAGGATGTGTAAAATAATCGACGCGAAGTGAGTTCCGTTCCTATCACTGAGAAACGACTGCTCAACAACGCGTTCCTCCCACTAGTGCAACAATGGTATACGAGCTGCTGGTTCCGTTCCTACAGAGAGGAACGGTCACCCGCGGCCCACAGGTTGGAAATAAAGTAGAAACACAGCACTGCAAATTCCAAGCCTCGGGGAGAGAGATGGTCGTTTGCAGCGGGCTTCCACTAACTAGGGAAGGTAAGATATCGGTATGCCCAACGAAGAAATATTTTACTTTCCAAGTTCCACTCGTGCGAGAAGCGGTCAGTTGGGGAATCCCTCGTGGCTGAAAGGAAATTATTTATGAGCAAAAAATCACGTGGTTAAAATAATCGTTTGCTTTATTTTCTGAAAAGCAATACAACCACTGTTTGGGGGCGATCTATGATCTGACGGTGGGTTACAGGTCTCGTCGTGTCATTAGGTAGCATTACATATATTGCAGTGACTAACGTGTTACAGAATTAAATAATTAAAAAATTTGACATTAGTTAAAAATAAAATTATGTCAATACACATAGATTCATATTTATCGTTAAATAATGCAAAAAGTTTCCTTCTAAAAGATGGTACAAGTACTAAATTAAATTTCAGATGGTTACAAACATGCGCGCCATCTCCACTCCTCTACAGTCACTATACTGCTAGTTGGCACAAACACGCATATAAGTACTAAGTAAGAATGAGAGTTTCACAGCACTGTTACAGTCTTAAGGTAAAAATGGCCATGTTAGAAATTTGAAAATTATATTTAAAAAAAATAATGCTAGTTATTGGTTCCCATGCCAAATAAATAGATTCTGAAAAAATGGCGCAATAGTTCTTGATAACCCCCCCCCCCCCCAGTAGCAATAAACGGTTTGCATAATTTACTCAGCGATGTCTGCTAGAGGGGTTTTCCTTGGATTTTCAGTCTGTGTGTTTCTTTTTTGCTGGGTGGGGGGAGATTGGATATTGATGCATGGATTCTGCTTCATACAATTTTTTATTTACTTTTTGCTTATATTTCTCTGATGCTTTGAGTGCGGGACGTAAAAATCTGCATGACGCGTTTTTGGTTAGTGGGCCATCGATAGCGCGCGGAATAGTGCTTGTGCCAGATTATTATCTCGGGAGTGTTCCTGGTTGGTTTTATGCTTTAACTCTGTGACTTTAAAATTCGCCCGGGAAAAGTTTTGCACTTCTGCAGAGAAAATAAGTAAAAGCTGTGAAAGCAGTCTTAAAAAAAACAAAAAAAAACTTGCTTTTTCAAGTTAAATTTTGTTATTCGAGGATTCAACCCAAACATAAACAAGTTAATTGGTGCTCAGTGGACTGATATAAAAAATAAATTTTGACTGAGCCGCTACAATGAGTCTTTGTCACTAATTGTAACCTAAAAGACCTCAGCTGTTTTATATACTATCTCTATGGTTCAGATTTCCATAAATTCTTTATATCTAGTCCAAATTTAATTAGAAATTTTTCCTCCAACCGAAGGTATGAGAGACAATAGAAACCACAATTAATTCTTAATAGTTTGGACCTGTCTTTCTACAAATTTTCTAGAATTTTGTATCTATATGTTATTTAGTAACCTTCTCTTCACGTTGATTGTCAAAATGAGTACAATGAGAAACCACAAGCCAATTTGAATAAACAGTTCGTTACCAAAATATCAAGGAAATGGATAATCTGTTCTTAATCAATTGCCATTTTCGTTACCTTTTATTGCGTCGTAAAGAGGTAGAATAAAAATTTAGAGCTTCATTTAAAACACATACAAAATTAAACATTGAAAGCAAAGATTTCTTCTGCTCGAACTGTTTCAATTTCAAATCGTAATAAGGAACAAGGAATTCATAGTTGTTGAAATTGTCCTCCTCTGGAATAATAAAACGTGGTAACCCTACATTTATAGAACGCTATTTTCGGGAGATTCAAGTCTTTAGCCGTCTGTCATCAAAGTAATCAAATCTGTCTTTGATTTAACAGATTTATTTACTTTTTTCTCTGCTGATCTCGTAAATGTGATAATTCCTTCCAACAAAACTAGGACCACATCGCTTCTTCCCAAACCCTTGTAAACATTACATCCCTGGGAGCTAACTTTCCGATTCTTCACTAATACACTCAGCTACATTAGCAACCGAGATTTCAGCCGGTTACCACACAAAATATAACAACCCTAAGAAATTTAACTGTAAACTGTTGAATATCAACGTCCTATGATGTGCATAATTATTCTTTTTGATGTTCAACTTCTTTATAAATGGTCACTTGAATTTTGTTGAATTCCAGATAACAGGGGAAAGTATGTAACCTTGCGTTTCATTTTAGACACCATCTCAGCATTTGCTTCGTAGACCAAGGAAATCCTGAATTAATAAGGCAATTCCGTGTCCAAGAATATCAAGTTAATGATTTAATATTGACAAATTGTAGTTCGATATGACCAAGTTTGATTTTGTCTTTGACATCTCCCATCCCCGTGGTCCAATCGCTTCGGATTTACAATGCAGAGGAACGTAGGTTCGAACTCAACGACGACCATCCTAACTGAGATTTTCCAGGTTTTCTCAGTTTCACCAGGCGAATGCCTGGATGGTGCTATAGCCAAGGCCTTGGCCGATTCCTTCTACATCCTATCCCGGCGTCAGCAATAGATGCCTAAAGGCTATAAAAATGTTTTTTTTTTTTTCAAAAGCTCTCCAGTGTTTGTCTATCTTTTTCATTTTCCACTTGATAAAATCGAAATAATGTGCTTGAATTTGCAGTTAGAAATCTAATAGAAAACTAAATTTCATATCCTCTTTTTTAAAAATACATGTAATTTTTAGGTAGATTTCGAAGAAAATATACCTATTGAGATCG
>JAGDQP010021894.1:12825-31157 GCA_022664845.1 Lepisma saccharinum | reverse complement strand
TTACATATGTTGGTCCCTATATTAGCAAAGTAAGAATTAATGAAATTTACAATTTCCTCCTTACTTGTTATTATTTCATTATTTACTTCTATTGACGGGATATCAGTACTCTTTTTCTCGCGCCCCGTGAGAAAGTCAAAGAGCCGATGTTGGTTGTTGGTAGTATACTGACCAGAATAAATTTGGTTCAAAATATACTTCCTTTTTGCTTGCTTTATTTCTTTTGTCACCCACTTTCGAATAATTTTGTATTGATCCCATGAGCATGCACCCGTAGTCTTGGCCTGTTTAAATATTCTGTTTTTGAAGGAAATAAGTTTGAGTAAGTAGTTGTTAATCCAAGGTCTTCTGCTCGGACGTATTCGAAAAGTTTTTGTTGGAGCAAAGATATTAAGAGCATCACAAATCAAGCTTGTGAGGAAGACAACCTTTTTATTAATGTCCGATATGTTATTTGATTTGTAAAAAGGAAGATACGAACAGTATTCTACAAATTTTTCTTCATTAAAATGCTTAAATATGCGCTTTGTGACGAGAACTCGTGGTGCTTTATTTGGTGTAGCATGCAATGTAGTGTATGTGAAAAAATAATCACTCAAATCATGCATAACAGTGGTTGTTTTTGTCTGCAAATAGTCATTGTTTGTATATATATGGTCAATTAAACTTTCTGTAGTATCAGTTATTGTGGTTGGCATGGTAACAAGTTGCTTGTAACCCAAGGACTCCATTAGATCGAAAAAAATTGTATCTCTAATAGAGGGGTTGACAGAATTATAGTTAACGTCTCCAACTAAAATTGAGCAGTAGTTACTCGGAAGCGACTTAAGTATATATCCTAATGCTTTGTCAAACTCCGCCGTAGACTTTGGTCTTCGGTAAACGCAACCAATTAGTATAGGCTTTGTATTATTACAAATACGTACATTTACCCACAATCCTTCAATGTCGATATTGCTTATACTAAATACTAGGTTGCTAATTAAATTATCCTTAATATAGAGAATGACTCCCCCTCCCCTCTTAGAGAAATCGCGGTCTAATCTGAACATCTTGAAAACATTTAATTTAACATGCTCGTCCGGAATTGATATATCAGTCCATGTTTCCGTTATAGCCAGGCAAGTACATTGAACTAAATTTGAAGTGGCAATCTCATCAATTTTATGGCGTAAACTACGAATATTCAAGTGCCCTACAGAAATATTATTAGCTGTGTCTATTATCTTTACGTCTTCCAAACAAGGGTATACATTCTTAAGAAATCTTCTATTTGTGTCACTCAGGATGGCTGGTTTGTCGTTGACCTCAGAAGCAGCGAATGTGCTGTTTTCTGTGTCAGCCCCCCCGTTGGGATCTTGAGAAATTGTAGTTCGCGGAGAAGGATGCGAGGGGGAAGAGACGAGCATGCGGGATGAAGAGGGATGTCTGCCGGTCTCTTCTTCACCCGAGTTACAGTTATAATTCAGGGAAAGTACATACGGGAGGCCATCATTAATTTTACAAAATACATGTAAATTGAGAGTCTGAAATTGAAAGTACTTAGAGTATGATACATAATAAAAAATTAAGGTTAAGTCCTGATTTTCATAGAATCTTGTCATGTTAGAGATGAAAAAAAAAAAAAAAAAGATGGCTAGATGGCTGTCTTCAGCATAGATTTGCTCTCGTCCGAACTACAAAAGCAATCTAGGTTCGAATTTCTTGAATGGAGAATAGCTTCCTGTGTCATTCTTTTGCACGTTATAATGTTGAATGGTTGTGCATTTTCATTTAATTTTGTCTATTTTCGTTTCTTGTTGCTAGAGGTAAAAATCAACATTTTGCTTGCCTGCGAATTGGCAGTAGATGAATCAGGAATATGTTGAACACACGTGTCCAACATATTTCTCAAGTTTTCAACAAATCTTGCGTACTAATCCCGTGAATCAGTTGCGGGACTACCTGTTAGGAGTAGCAGGCGGACATTTTAGGTAGGATTGGGCGTAAACTACGGAATTGCTTAGCGATAGTCTTAAACACAACGTTCACATCATTTATAATAGAATTTATTTTATTAGAGATGGACGATGCCAAAGCAAGGAAGTAAGAAACATTTATTTCGACAATGCGAACATGAAGGAAAAATATGTAATAAAAAATTAACAGGAAATATTTGTAGAGTAATTTATTTCAGAAATTTTGAGATATTTATTCTTAATTTCGAAAGAAAATACAAGTTTATAGTTTTAGGTCCCCTAAACCGCTTTATTTAAAAACGTGGATTATAGAATTCAAATTTTATTTAAGACCTTCAGGCAACTTTGGCTCAAGCTACATGTAATATATAAGAAGAGCATTACGAATACAGCGCTTGTCTGAGAAATTTGACCAGAATTCTGATTAACCTTAGCATACTAATGTTAGCTTTCTTAAGTACGAACATTACTTATTTTTTTAAAAGTGTTAGAACTAAAATTTATAACAGTAATATTTGCATTTTAGCTTCCTAATAACAATGCAGAAAATGAGTTAGAAGCTGACGTTAAAGGGCCTAGCAGGATAAGATGGTGAAAAATGCCTTGGAAGGAATCGTGATAAAAAAATACTACCATATTCAGCATCAAAAATGATAGTTCTCCACCAAATTTGAGCTCAAAAGATGCTAACCTAACCTCAAAATAAATTGTGTTTTTCTGGTAGTTTGGCGGTATCTCGGTCGGATTTGTACCTCTTTTTTTTTTTTAATTGAAGAATTTTTCAAGCTTTATAAGATTGTAATTGTTTCATTTATGTTGGCGCAAAATTCGAATTTTTAGAGAGGTTAGAAAATTTGAAAATTGAATTTAAAAAAAAAAACTAAGACAATAGTTGGCTCGAAAGAAATATATTTTTAGTGGTTCTATTATTTCTTTCAGATTTTATAAAAGTGGTAGAACATAACCAAAAAATGAGACACGTGATCGGGCTTCTTACGTAAC
Source organism: Lepisma saccharinum (assembly GCA_022664845.1). NCBI lineage: Eukaryota > Metazoa > Arthropoda > Insecta > Zygentoma > Lepismatidae > Lepisma > Lepisma saccharinum. The sequence goes on along the minus strand of JAGDQP010021894.1, from coordinate 28,197 downwards.
ACATGCACTGTAAATACAAGTTCGAAAGCGATTTGCCAGGTCGCCTTCGTGGACGACTGGTCAGACCATTGAGTATAGGGATAGAGTAAGCATAGCTATATAAGCAACCGTACTGATTTCTCACACTCCCATCTATCACTGCGAAAACAAACTTAGACTAATTCTAACTGATTTTTCTGTCCTCTACTGTCGCGAGAAAGAAACTACAAGATGAACAGAAATTCACTTTTCCTCTGGTCACTTCCTCAACCTCTTCGCGGTTAACAAGTGACAGGAGAGACGTAATATATTTCTTAACTCGGGAAGGGCCATCCATGGTGGGTTGAGTCTGGGAAAGCTGGAACACCGTGCTTGCTTGTAAGTTGAAAGCAGTCAAAACATCATCAACATCTCCTTCCTTGTCTGTTAAACATGTGTCCCTTTCTTTACGTTGGTTGTGCCCAAGGGCGACCATTAGGGGAAAATTATACTATGCAAGATAGAAAACAAAAACAAAATGTTTATATCTACTTTCTATATTTTATTTTATTTATATATTTATTGTCAACACAACAAGCTTTGTAGCCCAATTAGTGTGTCGAAATTTAAAACGCTCATTTACAGACAATTTTATTACAATATATCTAAATTCTTTGGAAGACGAGGACATATCAGATATATGCAATTCGATGGAAGTTCTATACATTTCATTGTAGGTAGTACATATTCTCCAGATTGGTGAGTTCATCATTATATTGTCCTTGCCTTTTTGCAATGGAAGGGACCAGTGTTGTCTACGCAAGTCTTTAATGACGGGACACGAAACTGTAACAATGATACTAAGTCTGTCCAGTCTAAGCCATTTTGAATTATTTTCCTAAGAAATAACAGATTAGAAATGCTACGTCTTTTCTCTAACGAACATAACCATAGTACATTTTCTCTAATGTAGAAACGTTGTTAAATTTTATTCCCATTCTTATTACAAATGCTAGAATTTTAAAAGCTTCATTTGTAATAATATATTTTATGTGGCTGTTAAACGTTAATTCCATATCAAACGTGACACCAAGATCTTTTAACTACGTCGGGCCTACTTATGAATTTTAACAATTAAATGTATAAATCTTTTATTTGTACTGAATGATAAAAAATCGTATTAATTGCAAGTTGATTGATAACGCACCACTTAGTAAAGTTAACTAAACTATGCTGTAGTTTTATGGCATCTTCATGGAATTAATTGTAGCATATATTTGAGGTCATCCGCAAATAGCCCTTTTTCATTATCCGGTAGGTCATTAATGAACAAGACGAATAACAGTCCAAGATTCGATCCTTGCGGGACCCATGACAGTGCTGTATATTCATCAGATTTGTGTTCCTTAAATAGAACAGACTGTCTGCGATTAGTTAGATAAGAACACATGAACATAATCAAAGATAGAGAGAAGTGATGGTGATTTAAATTACCTAGTAATACATTGTGATTGTCTGTCAGTCATTTTCAAAGTCAATATAAATCGCATCGACTTGCTTTCCTTTGTCCAACGAGTTTTCAATCAAATCTAACAATTGTAAGGTTCGTTACCGTGGATTTTTGTGAAACAGTGCCATGATGTTTAGTTGAGATAACTGCCTTCAAATGATTAATAATTCGTTGATACACAATCAGTTCAGAGAATTTTGCAAAGATTGGTAAGATTGCTGTGATTGGTAATTTCTCGTCTGTTTTTTCTTTTAGGTATAGGACAAACTAAAGCAGATTTCGATTTGCTAGGGAAAATACATGTTTTTAGTGCCAAGTTGAACACAATCAATAGGGAATATTTAAATTTATAAATACATCCTTCCACTATATAGGGTATACCATAAGATCTGTCGTTTTGGATTTTAGATTCTTGACAACCTTTCCTATTTTGTTCAAATGTATTTGATCAACAGGCAGTATTCAGATTTCTTCGTAACCCCTAGAATTACTATCAAAATTACTGAACGGTTGAGAAGAGGATACAAATACTCATTGGAAATACTGTGGAAACGTATTAGCTATTTCTTCATTGCTACAAAAATCCGACCTTCAAATTTTAATATATTTGGGGGAAGATGTCTTGTTTTGTTTTTAATAAATTTCCACAGTTAACCTGGATAGTTATTGATATTATTTTCAGAATTTGATATAAAGGTCTTATAGGCTATTTTTATATCTTTCTTGACTTCCCTACGCAATCTAACAAATTCCTGATAGTAGGGTTTTGAATTTTCAATTTTGTATGTGTAGACTTTATATGATAAATTGTTTTAACCTTGAGTTTCCTAATAATGTCTTTAGTAAACCAGCACGGATACTTTGGGACAGAGTTTCTTTTGCAGAGGACACATTTGACAAATATTTCATAAATAATACCTTGAAGTTTACTAAGTCATTAACATTATCATACTCTTTTAAGCATTTCCAATCAACTTCCAGTATACTTTAAGGTAGGTTTAATGTACTTCATGACATGGTTCTTTTTGCGCCCTTAATTTAGTAAATATTGTAGTGGTTATCTTGTTGATAACTTTTAGTAAATCATAGAAAAACTGTCACTTACCTTTGTCCCCCTCTGAAAACCACAAGATGGGCGCCCAATAAAAGTCTTGCTATATGATAGCTGAAGATGGCATAAAGATTTATTGCGTCAAAAGTTCTTGCAAATAGAGTTCCGGTTCAAAATCAAATATAGACCTACAGTTTTTAAAAAACCGTAGAGAGCCGAAGGATTGAGAATTGCGGAATAAAAACTCTTTTGAGTTTTACGTTTTCTTTTTCTTTGTACTCAATATACATTTTTCGCGGATTATATATGGTCTCAGTTTCTGGTTCTCCTATTTATTTTCCTTCAGGAGAACATTGGGTTTATGGTCTTAAAGAAATGAGTTTTGCAAGAAAACTTTACCACACACTAACCACAATGTGAAAGCCTGAATTTTTTTGACCTTAGGAGTTTCATTTTTGCCTCATTGAAAACTGCCAGATAGAAGAATAGAAATAACTTTTCTGTATTCAAGTGGGAATCAAAATTGAGTGAACTTTGTGCTAGTTTCTTGGGAGCTTTACTACAAACAGAACCATCACTAATTTTGATTCGGGCAAAATCGGAAAACTACCCAATATAAAATTTTCTTCATTTTGGATCGAGGGGGATATATCTTTTCACAAGTTTTTTTATACGAACAGAAATTAATAATTTACAATAACCTCTTCCTCAGTACCTCAAAAACAATCACCAACTCTCGAAAACCTGAAGTGAAATTACTACGGGTACGTTGCGGAAGCGTTATTTTGGTATTGTGATGATGATAGCCATAAGTCAATAATAGGTAAGAAAATGACTGGCGGAGACAGACTAGTCCATTTATAATATCGTATGTTCGTGAATACGTTATCAACTGCCGTTTTTTTGTATTGTGCTGTTGTTCTAGTAGGAGACTGTAGTCCAGCAGAGAAAAATGCCCAGAGTGTGTTCTCCGCTTACAGCTACACCATCACCCCATGCTGTTTCTCTAAAGTCATTTACAAAAGAAAACGCCGTTTGACCACAAACCTGGATGAAACAGTTCTCTTCCCTCCTTTTTTCCCTTCTAGTGGAGTTTGGTCATTTTCAGCCCCGAAAACTTCCGCAATAGTGGCCTTGTCACGAAAAGAAGAAAAAAACTACACTAACGCCTACCTAGCGTGGCGAAAGAGAACTACTTGGACCGTTTCCGTACGGCATGCAGGTCTCATAAGGTGCTTCGTGTACTTGGTCTAGGGTCAGACGTCGGCTTCTTGAGTAAAAGGTCCCGGGTTCGAATTCCGCGCGGGACAACATTTTTTCCTGTTTTTTTTTTCCTTTCAAAAAGTATTTTTATATGTTAATATTTATTATTTAATAATTGCTAGGATGTATATAAATAACTGATTGCTTCTGAAAGCTAGGATGTATCTGGATGAACACCCAGATTGCATAGGGCGCGCTCTCATATACAGTCACTTTGTAAGTTCTTGAATTTGCGCGCCCCATGAGGTTCTTTTTTATCATGCATTAACAAGATTATATTTTACTTTTTAGTACGAATTTTTTAAGAAAAGGATGTATTTACAATTTTTTTATTATTATTATTACGACTGTCTCGACCGTACAAATAAATGAACAGCTCAGAGAATGGGATAAGATAAAGATAAAATGATGTCTACCAAATAACAGGTGGAAGAGAATGTTAACAGCACTTTTCCGTATGCCCACCGCTAACTGGAGGCTGCTTGATTTTTACTTGATTCCTTTATTTTATTTTAAAAGTCTTGGGCTGCATCTAGCGCACATTGAATATTTTTTTTTCAAATGAAAAAGTTTTGGGTTATGGTCATCTTGGTTCACAGAATTCACTTTTTTTTTTTAATCTTTAACAAATCTTAGCGCTGTTTAGAGACTCTACTTAAGAATCCTAACGATTTTTTATATAAAGACGTTTTGGACTACGGCCATGTTGGATAATGTAATTCAAGATTTTTATTTCAGATTCGAACTCAGCGACCTTTGAAATTTTAAAATATGAAATATCATGAAGTAAAATATTTTAAAATTTTGTTTTCTCAAGTTTCCGCCGTGAGAAATTTCCGATACGTTCAGAATCATACTCAACGACCATTGGAGCCCTGAGATACGAAATATAGAGGAAATTAAATGGGATTTTAAAACTGCAATGCATCGTGTTGCTCCCGTCTTAATTTCGGGAATGATTTCTTTTTAATTAAATATAGATTCCGGAATCTTTGGAGTTCCTGTATATTAAATTTCACTAAAATTGGGCAGGGCTCAAAATGAAACAATTTAGAGCCACACCCACTGTTTCCTCCAGGCCTGTTATCGGGAGAGCTTTGCCCCGGGGTTTTCAACAGCTTTCAGAAGGAATTAGTTTCAACACTTGCATTACGCATGTGTATTCTGAAATACGAATATAATAGCACTTTCTAATATACTGTTCATGTTAGTTTGAGGTTAATTAAGGAAATACGACATATTCTTAAGTAAAATTATTATTTTTTTATATTTTTAGCATATGGGACTCAATATGTATTATTTATCATTTTCGTAAGCCTTCACGACTTGATTTAGCCCCCCCCCCTCCTTCCCCGAACAAAGTCATCTGGAAGAAGCACTGGCCACACCGTTTACAATTGTAATTGAAGGCAAAATATTGATCTTCGTAATTCAATCATTTCAACTTTCGAAACGATTCTAGCATATTTTGGAATTCGCAGATATGAAATTTCATTTCAATCAGATACTTAAAAATTGAAATTTTGATCTGGTTCCATCTTGCATTTTTTGGATAGAAATTTCTTAGCTTCACGCTGAAATCAGAGTTTACGGAGAAGCGTTGAGTACTGGAATCGTAGAGAAATGGAATAGCCTTCGCTTGAAGTACGAAGAATACGCGGTTCGAGACTTTCTGAAGTCAGTATTTTATTTTTCTCTGAGTCATTCCATGTCAAATAACCCAAAAAATGAGGTTTTGACACCCATCATCTGATATTTTAATGGAACTTGTAAAAACTTTACTCCTCTTACATACAAAAGCAACCACGCGATTTAATTAATAATTCTCCATAAATCAGAAACGATGCATTGAGTGAAATTTTTGTTTCCGTAAATTTGTTTCTAACAACATGTTTCTGTGAATATCAGGAGTGGAAATAACACGATGTCATCGACTTGTCAGTGTTGCCAATGTGGTATAACTTCTAAAATTTTTAAGTGGCACAGCTTCGTGTTATTGGATATTTGGCATTCCCTAGTGATGATGAACAACATAATAAAGCTTACACTGCAGTGTTGGAAACCATGGATAAAACATGAGATAAAATAACCTAGGAAAATATGTAGTTTGTAGGATAAGGAAAGGTTATTTGGTGATAATTCGTACGAGACCTGTCACGGAATAGTCCGTTCCCTTTCGAAGCTACCACGAGGTCTGTGTATTAACACTGTAACCTTCATGATATGCCATCTACTTACAATCCACTATCCGTGCCATGTAGGAGTCGCCGTCGCTCAGGCGGTAGCGCGTCTGACTACGGATCGGCGGGCCCGCGTTCAAAATCCCGCTAGAGACTTTTTCTCGCAGTATTCTCATGCCTGGCGTTCTGAGGTGCATTCAGCCTCCTATCAAAATGAGTACCAACGTGTCCTTGATAATAATGGACAACTTTGGAAGGTAAAGGCGGTCGAGCGTGGGACTGACCACACCACCTCACTTCGTACCGTGGGTCGAGAATATCTGGAGCGCTACCTCCACATTGCCACATGCGCGTTCATATCACATAGGGGTTAACTTTATTTATTTTTTATTAGTGCCCTGTAACAAAGATCAATCAATGGTCAGAAATCTAAGAGAAACGTTGTGCTGTTAAACACAGGTACGTTAATGTTATGTGAAATCCACATTGGATGTGGTCTAATGTTTATATGCTGTATGCCATTCTGTGCAAAAGGATCTGTAATATTTTTTTCAAGGACAGCAAAGTTTAAAACTTCATCAGTGTTTTAGCACAGACCTTATAGGGTTTCAATCATTATTAAGCCAGTGAGCCTTATCTAAAACTGAAAAGTACATACATTTTTTGCAATATTTCCGAAAAAAAAAAAACGTCACTTCTTCAGACAATCATGATGATATGTGGATGTGTTCGAAATGTAAATTTTCGCATTCACAAGATGGTGCAAACGGGATTCAGTGCAGATTTTTCATCTAATCATTTCATGAAAATTGTCAATTACAGGACATTGACGAGGACAAAACAGGGTTCCTATGCGACAACTATGGTAAAAAATATCGTCTAATGAATCAGAGTGATCCATTTGTTTCATGTACATTTGGTGAGGAAAAGTGGTTAATAATTCATAATGTCACCAAATAACGTACTCATTATCACTAGATAACCTTTCCCTGTAGTGTTGTTTTCATTTTTTTAAATTTTTTTTCAATTACGGTTTTTGTATCTTAGTAAACTTGTGGATAACACTGCCTAGAAGGGTGGTCAATATATAAATATGGTTTATGAAAAAACGTTACTTTCCACATACAAACAGTCATTTAATATATAAATATCACCAAATTACTTACCTTATACTATAAAATCCCGGAAACCTTTCGAGTCTGATCCATAGTTTCCAACACTGCAGTGTAAGCTTTATTATGTTGTTCATCACCACTAGGGAATGCCAAATATCCAATAACACAACGTTGTGCCAATTAAAATTTTTAGAAGTTATACCAGATTGGCAACACTGACAAGCCGATGACATCGTGTTATTTCCACTCCTGATATTCACCATGTTGTTAGAAACACAAATTTCACTCAATGCATCGTTTCTGATTTATGGAGAATTATTAATTTTCTTACCACTGTAGACGTCAATTTTGGGTTCCAAGTTGGAAACGCTGTATCTCCAAAACTAAGCGGAATTTCACCCATATTAATGGGAACATTTTTTTCTTGTTTCGATTTCAGGAGTCACATCCCGAATCATCCCGAGTACTTAGTTCTTAATCATCCTATGTATATATAAATAAATAAAACTCCACATAGTAAAAGTTAAGATAAAAAAATAATAGGAAGGAATGAAAAAGCCATTAATTTTACTTTTTGTATGACAGAACATAACTCTAGAATGAATAGGGAGAAATGTTTTTTTTTCGATTATACCATTCCCTTTTATTTATATTTAATTTGACTTTATGTTAGATCATGTTTTCTTCAACAAAACATAAAATTGTTAACAAAATATTTTTTTCTCGCTTTGTAACATTAAATGGAGATTTCTCTTATTTCTTTTCTTAATTCCTTGTATCTTCATTCATAATAATCGAAATTTTCACAAAGATTCAGTTATAATGAAGAAAGATATAATTTCACCCCCCCCCCCCCCCCCCCCGTTGAGGTAAGAAGAAAAATAACCTTCCAAAATTTTAATTGGCTATAACGTGAAAACTAATGGTTACTTCTGTATGTAAGAGGAGTAAATATGCCAAGTTTAATTAAAATCTGAGATGATGGGTGTCATGGCTTGGTTGAACTGCCATGGAATGACTCCTCTAGTAAAGTGCTACTGTTATGTGTTACAGTATGCTTTTGACGTGTAAATGAATGTTAGTGTTCTGTAGCTTTTTGTTTTCTCATTCATATTCTTTTTTGCTTCATTTATTTAAAAAAATAAGCTAATTTACATGTATAGCAGATTTTGTGTTGTATGTTTACATTAAAATAGAAATAGTATTTAAAAAAATAAATAAACCGTTGAAGTTATTATTATTATTTATGAAGTGCAATTCATCTATTTTAAATAAATTAAGCAAAAATGAAGAATACGAATGAAACAGCAAAATGCTACACAGCAGTGACATAAAGCGTACTGTAACACAACATTTTCTAGAGGAAAAGGAAAAAGCAAGATGACAAGGACTCGAACCGCGAACCTTTCGCATGAGAAGGGAGCGCTCTTCATTAAGACTCAGCGCCAAGAACAGTAGTTGCAGCGCAGAACATTTCGGAGATATCTTTCTCAGAGGTTTTAGACTTTAAGCCCCACTAGTGGAGAAACTAAGAGGCATCAGCACCTAAAATTTACACGTTGCACACGACTTTTGAAGCCCTTTCATAGGAACCGGGTTTCACCCAGAAGTAGGAATATCAGATTCGCGTACCTTACTGCTAAGAAACTTAGCACACGTGGTCCGAAAGCTCTTTATTTAACAAGAAATCTATCCTGAAGTTCGAAATATTGCTAGTTTGTATTAACGTTATGGTTGAACTGTACAAGTAGTAAATAGAACGCGAAAATATTTTCCTAATTACAGAAAATTATTTTAAAATAAGATCTTAATAGTATCTTTCAAAGAAAATACCTTTTACAATGTGTTCTATATGTTTTAAAAATAATTTGAAAATCTCCTGAAATTCACAACTTGACAACATATTTTAATAACTATTTGAAAGCAATTTTAATACAGAAAAAGGTGATTGTGTTGAAATAATTGTGAAACTAACGTTAAAAATTATTTCATAGTTTTGTTTTTCAAAAATCGTATTATTTGATTATTTTTTTAAAAGTCTTATTTGGTGTTTGGAAAAGAAGTAAATGTATTTCTAAAATAATTTGATATAGGCTTGTCTGTTTCTAACTGCTTAGAAACAGTTTCCATTATTTATTTGTTACTAAAGTATGATAATTACAACGGTAGATTATATTTCATAGATGAAGTATTTTGACGGAAAATAATATGAATTGCACTGAAATAACAGAAAGAGTCTGATTTGTAAATTGTGTAGTAGTGGGTCGTATAGCTGCCAAAGATGCTTATTTAAAATTTAAACTACCTTTCTTATTTATTGCAAAATTCATGACGTTTATATATTAGCGTAATTTTCGGATTCTAAAGGAAGTCTGAACGAGATTAACGCTTTATAGCTATTACAGATCATCTATGATCTTGACAGAAAGGTAGGTATTTTACTAGATTCAACGGTTGAGCTTACTGATAAAAGCTTAGGGAGAGTATTTCTGACAGTGAGACTCACTCGACCATGACATATGATGTAACTCGTTACCCATGATCCCCTTCAGTTCAAATGATGGCTGCTGCATCTTTATCTACACGAATTTATTGAAAGTTTTCAATATACAATTTGAAAAATAAACTAAAATCATCGTGACAACAACTGGTTTCGATCTTGCAACCTTCAGCACCTAGACCACTACACTAGAGTCTCATTGCTTTTCTGATTTACTTTCCGAATAGATCTGGTATAACTTGCTTACACATGTTCGCACCTTTATTCCTTTTCTTATGTATTTCCTTTTTTTATTTTCTAGTTTGCCCGTTCAATTATCACACATTCAAACGTCTATATCGTATGTGAATTCTTTTGCAATATATATCTTCTTCATTGCTGCCAGAGTAACTTGAAAATTAAGTACTAAACATGCGATATGTTCGGCTGAAGCTTAATTTTTCATACCGAGATTAGTTTTCAATATTCTCACCACGGCATGGGATTTACTTTCTTGAAAGATAGTATTTATGACGCATGTAAGCTTGCTCGATATTTAGGAAAAATTAATTGGGAACAAAGTTAAACATCGAATAGATTCAAATTTCATATCAGAGGCCACCAAATAGCATAAACTACTTTTCACAATCAAAAATTCATACTAGCAACAAAACCCATTTCGCCTGATTTTAGGATGGGAAAGCTATTAGTTGGGAAACAACTGGGAACAAAGTTAAACGTCGAATAGATCCAAATTTCATATCAGGGGTCTCCAAACAGCATAAACTACTTTTTAACAATAATAATAATAATAATAATAATAAAAAAACCAGCAACAAAAGCCATTTCGCATAATTTTAGGATGGGAAAGCTATTATTTGGGAAACAGCTGGGAACAAAGTTAAACGTCGAATAGATCCAAATTTCATATCAGAGGTTTCCAAATAGCATAAATTACTTTTTACAATAAAGAAATTGTACTAACAACAACCCATTTTGCCTAATTTTAGGATGGGAAAGCTATTATTAGGGAAAATTTACTGGGAACAAAGTTAAACGTCGAATAGATCCAAATTTCAGATCAGAGGTCTCCAAATAGCATAAAATACTTTTTACAATCGAAAAATTCATACTAGAATCAAAACCCTTTCCGCATAATTGTATGATGGAAAACGATAAGGTGAGGGAGATAACTAGGAACAAAGTTAAACATCGAATAGATTGAAATTTCATATCAGAGTCTCCAAATAGCAAAAAACTACTTTTTACAATAAAAAAATTCATACTAGCAACAAAATCCTTTCTGCCTAATTTTATGATGGAAAACGATAAGGTGAGGAAAATTAACTGGTAACAATGTTAAACATCGAATAGATTTAAATTTTATATCAGAAGTCTCGAAATAGCATAAACTACTTTCTAGAATCAAAAATTCATACTAGCAACAAAACCCATTTCGCCTAATTTTTCAATGGGAAAGCTATTATTTGAAAACGTTACTGGGAACAAAGTTATACTTCGAATAGGTTGAAATTTGATATCATAGGTCTCCAAAATAGCATAAACTACTTTTTAGAATCAAAATATTTATACTAGCAACAAAACCCATTTCGCCCATTTTAGGATGGGAAAACTATTACTAGGGAAAAATAAGTGGATAATAGATCGAAAGGACAAAATAAATTTTCAGATGGTACAAACGAAGTCAGTCGTCATCCTGCATATGGCATCGAAAGAAGACCAAGATAAACTAAGCAACCATTTGGAGGTTAAAAAGAACTTCTATATTGACGACAAGAAAAATCCATTGATGACAATCTATGGCATCCCTACTGAAATGAATGATATTGAGGAACTAGTTGATAGAATCATTAATAACATCACTGAAGAACAAAGAAAAGTTATAAAGCCAAGGTTCACGACGGGCCCAAAAGGAATAGATAGGCATCACCTGTTCATCGAGGTTCCTTGGACTATTAGGGAAACATTATTAGTACAACCAAGAATATACATGGGTTTCGAATCCACCAATATTTAAGATTACTTAGTGGTCCCAACTTGCCATACTTGTTAAGGTTTCGGACACACAACTAGATTTTGCAAAAATGATAAAAGATGTGGACTCTGTAGTGAAACCGGACACGAAAAGAACGAGTGTTCAAATAAAGACAGAGAATATCTGCGTTCTTTGCCACTTAAGGAAAAAGTCATGCAATACCAAAAATCAACAGGTGTGTGCCCAGTATCGTCGATAGAAAAGGACGATTATGGACCATGAGGAACATCAAGAAAGTAATTGGGTAAACGAAAAGAAGAGAAGGAATATCCCTTGTAGGCATAAAAGGAGTCAAGAACGGCTCCTTGAATATAATAACAAAAAGAAGATCGAAAAATTTTACAAGTGGATAGATAATGCAAAAACATCATGCATGGGGAATATCGGGAGGTTTGTGCAGGTCACATTCACATTAATAAAGAGGAACAACTACTAGCACATTTTATTAACCTTGATCTGACAACATTTCCGAGTGGCTTCGCCCAGGTGGTTGTCCTGTCACACGATAGGTTCTACTTGGAAGAAAATCAATTTGTGTAGATAGAAGTAGAGAAAACATCTGACTCTATACCATAGCAGGAACAGATACTACTGCATCATCCACGTGAAGTCTTCTAGGGAAGCCTTCAGAGACGACTGAACTTTTACTGGACTTACTCTTTACATATAAACCAGAATACAGGAAAATAATTATTATTCCAGCGATGGACCCCTTTAGAAGTCCTGCAGAGGTTAAACAAGCGGCAAAGGAAAACAACGAAAATTGGACTAAAACGGCTATTAGCGACGAAACACACTACAGAACAATCAAAACAGAACAGCAGAAATTCAAAATTACACTGAACTCAGAGTAAAACAAACAATTCAGGAAACTCAACAACCAAAAAATAAACGCCAGATGAAATAATAGAAAATGAAAGTAAGGAAGGGGATCCAAGTCCAGAGGAGGAGACGGAGAATAGCGAAGACGAAGCAGAAGAAATAAAGAGTAAATGGAAAACATCACCAAAACCAGACAGGAAAATATTTTACTGGAAAACCTGAATTCCGAGGCTTTACCGGAAAAGGAGGAACCCCGAAAAGGGAAAGAACCAATCACAAGAGGAGGAGACAGAAACAATAGGGGAACGAAGAACGAAAGAGAAGGAAGAATCACATGAGACCGGATGGGTAACAGAAAATAAAGGAAAACCTAATTTTACGTAAACAACATTGTATCAAAACTTACATTTAAATTATATAGACTAGAGGAACCTGCAATGCTGACGGCGGCCTTGAGGATCGTAATAAGATCGATGCATCGCAGTGGAAAGACCATCACAATCCCAACTATCGAAGAAGTTGGCAAAGTAACAATTAGAGCAAATGGAATTACATCTGATCCTAAGGACTTGCTCGAACTAATCGATCAGATCTTCGATAGAAGGGAGGAAACATTCCAGTCGGTCATCTTTAGCAAGCAACTTGAAGTACTGGTACATACGGATTTCTGCGACAGGTGGGTCCAGTGCTTGGAGATAACGTATATAAAGAACAAATACTAGTAAATACCTAGTGACATATTTATACATTGTAATGGTGTGATGTTGTTTTATTCGGAGCTGTGAATTCTTTTTATAAGCAGTGACACCTTATGTAATTAATGAGAATTAATTACGTGATAATATGTAAGAGGAATGTCACTACTACTGATATAACGTCTTGCTAATACCTATCCTGTTTAGTAATAAACACAGCTCACTCATGTGTCAACAAATTTGATACAAGAGAATAATCTATCTGTTTGACCCTTTTGTTTGTTTCGCATGCAAAAGGTTTTTTCCTACTGGTATATAATACGCAAGCACTAATCTGAATCGATATCAATAACCTTGTTCCGCAACTAAAAGGTCTCTCGATGTACTGTGATATACCTGTGAGCAGTAGTTACGAAATAGTTTGCAGCTAAATGGTCTCTCTAACGATATGATGTCTTTACTTGTTGACCTTCCGATTTACATCTAAAAGGTCTCTCATGAACCATTGACTAATAAGTTCTTTGTGAAAGTGCAAGTATTCACATCGAAAAGGTCTCTCTAAGACGAATAGTTTATAAGACCATTTAACTAGAGCATCGAAAGGTTTCCTCTACTCGACTAATGGGCAATTGTTAAAGAAAAATAAACCTATAATTGTTTGCATGTAAATAACTTATTCCAGGCCTTCCTTTCTCTCTCAAATTTTCAACACGTTTCAATAATTTAGACTAACGGCCATATCACCATACAAAAGATTAAATCAATATATTTTTTCGCAGCGAACTACGAATAACACAAGGTCTTAGGAGGACTCTTGTAAAAGCAAATTAAACACAAATTTACGATTTTAGCAATGATACTGTGCATAGAAATGTCATAAGCTCTATCACTCTGATACTCAATTTAGAGACTTGTGGGTATTTTAAATAATTTCATGTCAACATGTCTCGACCTTTCTTGTCACACATTTGTATTTATGAGTAATACTGAGATATTATATAATCAGGCGAATAAAGCACTTTAATCTTTAATCGTTTGTTTCACTAATTAGGTATTATATCATCCAAATTCAGAATATCTTTTTTAACCAATATCGTCCATAAAAATGAAAAGAAAAAGATTCCCAATTAGTTTCCCTCGGAAAATATTACTAATGGAATCAGAATCAATTATTCCCAATTGACTCTCCCAATTCCATCCACCAGTTTACTCTAAATACCATCAATTTAAAAATAGCCCCATGCATCCATATACCACCATTTACTACTTCGGAATCCCTTCAATTAGCCAATTGAAGTACCCAAGATTCCACCAACATGCTCTACTCCCTTTTTGATTCACCAAAAAATCCCTCATGCATAGAACCAAAAAATTTCCCTTTTTTTTCCCATGCGCCAGTTAATAGTTTAGTGCCGAGATAACTAGCTACTAGAAATTTAGTACTTTAAAAGAAAAGAGAAATTAATTATGCAATTAATCTACTCCCATAGAAAAAAAAATAATAAGGATAGGCACAGAAATTCTATCAGAAGTAATTGATTCCGACTTACTCCACCCATTCAGTCGTATCAATTCTACTGAGCCCTTTCTATTCACCCTGAATAAATTCGCTCTTTTACTCTACTCCCCGAAATTCTATTTTTTACAGAGAAGAAAAAAAAAAAAAAAAATAGACAGGAAGATTCTATGATAATAACATCTACAAGGAATAACAAAGAGAACATCATAAGAAAGTTAATACTACTCAAAAATATTTCTACCAACAGTCACAAATAAAACATTTTCTTTTGTCAGATCTTGTGCTCTGGCCTCGAGCAAATTAATTAGCAAAAATCTTAACAAGTGCATAGAAAATAATATTTCATAAGACACACGCTCGGCAAGTACATAAAAACAATAGACTGAGGTAATTCCAGCTCCGTTTTTACGAGCTTCTATTTAATTAATCCTTCCCACTCTCTCTCTCTCTTTTCCTTGAGACAAAAATATTCAGTTGGGGTTTCCATAAAAATACCACAACATATTTCCTACCTGGCGACCAGTTCATCGGCTTATCTTTCCAGCCACAATTACGGCTTCTATAATTACAAGAAGTATACACTCCATTCGAGCCTATTATAAAACAATAAAGCCTCTTTCCAGCCGATGGCCGCTATTGTAATCCTATTACAGTTCCTTCGTCTTCTTTTCAACTGACCATCTTGATGCGTCCTCCGCGACTGACCACACTGCGCGAAAACTCC
>JAGDQP010021894.1:0-12425 GCA_022664845.1 Lepisma saccharinum | reverse complement strand
AGGTATTATATCATCCAAATTCAGAATATCTTTTTTACCAATATCGTACCACTTTCCCTAACGCATTCCTTCTCCCAGAAGGAGAGAGGGGGGAACGAAAACAAGAGCAGACACATGTGTGATAGCTTGGGGCCAAACGAACTTTCAGAGTCACGTAACTTCTGACATTTCACTGCACAATTTTTTTTTTATTTTAAAAGTGGCTTGGAAGAACTAAGAAAGAAACATAGGGAAATTAAAACAATAAAGTAAATATACACGAGTACGAAATACACACTTTAAATACACCAACAAACTATACGTTGTTTCCTAAAATAAAGAAGAAAGATTAAATACAAAAATTATTTACAAGCTCTTAAAAAAATAGTAATAATAATTTCGTTAAACAAAATTTAAGTTGCACATTTACCTAACACTATAAGCGCTTAATTACATAGATTGGCCAATCTTACCTAACACATATTACACAGAAATTGTACATATTCACCTCACTTTACAAAATATAACTTCGTGTAATGGGAAATTCATTACAACATAAACTGGATGACATGTTAAGTAAATTTAAAAATGTTGTTATTGCTCTGTTTTTAGATTTTGATTTTTTCACTTAACTCTTTCTTATTTTAGAAAAGAATAGTTTATTGATCTTGTGCCGGATAGATCAGTCGAAGCAAGGTATACTTGGGTAGAGCTGCTTTTAAACCCACAGTCCACCACGGGACTAGAACTTGTAAATAATAATATAATATACTTAGACAAGAAAGGCGCTTTTCATAAATAATGGACCTAACACAATGAATTAAGATTAGCAGAATATATATTATAGAATATTTACAGGTTTTGATAACTGAAGCAAAAAATCGTGGAGAGAGGAAGCAAGAGGCGTTTTTGTTTCGGACAACAATCGGCGTCTATTCCAATAATGATACGCAGAAAATTAATTCCTCAACCTATGAAATTAACTGACTTGCTTTAAAAACGGGACTTGAACCTTTAACAAGGACGCGACTAACGTACGAGACCTGAACGTACCCCTCGAAGAAAATAAACCAATTTTCATGAAGAACTTCTTACCACTTACGCACACATCTGCATTCGGAGAATCGTTAAGCGATTCGGGGCGATTCCTGCCGCTCGTCATTAATTTGACGCCAGTGAGATTCGAATCAATCAGCCTTGGGAACGTCACGACTTTGGACATGAAGTTCCCCAGCGTGATTATATTGGAACTCACACAGGAATCGACTGGTCATCCTTCCTTCTTTCATCGGTGTGCATGGATCAGCTTCGATCGGGTGTACATATGAAAATTCCCCCAAACATCAATCATAAAAGTTACAAAATCGCAGAAGTGTTACATAACTCGAAATCGCATCCAGTTCGTCGCATACAAACAAGAAATAGGGTACTTATATGCCGCTGCACAGAAGTCTTCTCGCCCTTTATCCGCCTACCGGACCCTATCTTTACAAAACTAACATTTCAAAATTCTAAGTTTAAAAATCAAACTCGAACGGTGAGAATCGAAGAGGGCTTTCTCGAAGATGCTACTCCAACCAAATGTGAGAACATACTGTCGGTTACCAAAAATTGCTTCTATATCTCTCTCGATGCATTCCCTGTCCGCGGGGTGAGGGGGGGTTAAACTTGACCGAAACGCCTCTTACCCTTTTTGCAGTCGACTCTTCCTTCCTGACATACTTTCCAGGCCTGAGCTCATCTGGCGGCTGAAAAGTACAAAGGGACACAGCAAAAACAAGTAATTTACAGTTACACCAGTGGATTTTTCCACCCTCTCACTTCCGAAAATACCATCCAAATTCTGTTTTCCAGCTCTTGCAAACTTACTGCCGCTGGCTATGCTAACATATATGACAAATTACAAACAATTAATCTGCAATTGATCTATCTATTCTTAACTTACTTTCTTTTCCCTTAATACAACGTAGTACCTTTTCGTTTTTCCAGAGCTATGATATGCAAATCGAAAAAAATATACCTTAAATTCACTACACATTTACAAAGATATTAATTAATAAAATTCCAACAATTAAAACTTAACACTTAATATTAAAGAATATGATAAGAAAGAATAGATAGAAAGATAGGGTAGGTCGACCTTAGAGAAAGGGGGGGGGGGGAGAATGAAGAAAAGAATTAACATAAACTTAATAAACAAGGATATACACTTTCCATATTTACATAATTTTACAGATGATCAAAATGCCTCGTCTCATTTCACCCAGGCTACGCAAAAAAGAGATTGCTTTAAAGATTAATGTTCATAGTCTTTTCTACCTATTTCGAATGGCAATCTTCTTTTTAATGGAAATTTGTTCAAGCAGTTTTAAGGTCAATATTGGTCTAATCTTGCAAATGTCGCGAAGGATAATGTCACACTTCCTTTGTTCATATATTGTGATGATTATGAAATTAATAACCTTTGGGGTGGGGGCGAGGAAACATCAGGAAAATAGGAGCCGTGTATTATACAATGGCAAGTATTCCTCCTCAATTTTCGGCTAAAGTGGATAATATATTTATATCCCTCCTATTTTATGCAAAAACAGAAAAAAAAAATATGGGAATAAGCAAACTGTCTCAACACTTATTCAAGAATTGCGTTTTTTGGAGAGCACAGGAATATGTGTGATGGTAAATGGTACGCAAAGAGTGGTTCGGTTTAAAGTTTGTATAGTTTTGGGCGATAATCTTGGGAGCACATTCGATTTTGGGCTTCACTGAATCGTTTTCGGCAAAATACCCTTGTATGTTTAGTCTTAGCTCAAGAACGGCAATTAGAAGTCAGACACGTGAGCAGAATGGCAATCTTCGACAAGAAATTACAAACTTCAGCTTACTGTAGGAGATGTTACACAAACTGGGATTAAATCGGGTAGCTGAGCTGTCTGCAGCGGTAGGCCGTCAGCTCGAAGGTCCCGGGTTCGAGTCCCGGCATGGATGTGGGGATTTGAACAGCTAAAGGCACAATTATAAAATCCACTAGTTTAAATTACGTCGCTGTTACACACCAGTCTTGTTTTTTTTTGTTTTTTTTTTTAAAAAGTCTGAGCGGCTCTGGACATATTGGAAGAACTGTTGTCGAATTTCTACCATGTGGAGGTAAAATGTATTTAGGCCATACTTACAACAAATTCTTGTTCGAGTATAAGAATTATGAAGGTTATGAATTATACAAAATGTATGTACAATGTACAGGTAAACAGAGATGTGTTAAAATTCGAAATGGGTTAATCTCGAATAAATAAGTGAAAACCTAAGAAAAGAGTGCCTCAGTAAATTTGATGGTTGTAGTATTTGAAATATGTCACATACAACCTAATCTAATAATAATAATAATAAAAAAAACAACCTTAAATTACATCTCAACGACGGCCTGAAGATGGAGCGAGAGCCCTTCCGAACCTATCCAATCCATGTTGAAGCAACTACTTACGAAGACGACATTAAGGCGAGTATGGGCCCTCTGTGAGTTTAAAGGCTTTCTTTGAATTCAGATACTTGACAAAATATATGTTGAAGTTAAGGTAAAAAAAACTTAGTTTAACATCAGACCCAAAGTACATAAATACATTAACACAATTAGAAAATAAACAAGACATACATGATTAGAGTAGAGGATCAGAGAAAGATGAAATGTGGAAAAAACAGAGCATCAATCAGAAATAAGTATGGCTGATACAGTAAGCCCGGGTAGCCTCGGAGTCGTCACACCCGTACTCAAGAAGTCTGAGAGTCACTGAGGAGCTTCTCACAAAAAATAATTACTGCATGCCTCATTCTGTAATCTTAAACTCACAAATTCAATAAAGTTTCTTCTAAACGTTTACAAAGTGGAATTAATAAAGTGAAATGTTACGTTAAAAATAATAACTTAAAAAGAAGTTCCAGGTTTTCCAGGTCCAAAATAAAATTCCAGGTCAGTAGACACCCTGGATGATTCACTATCCAGAATAATTCGAATGGTAGGCCCACTCGTAAATACTTGATGTATGAGGTTTGAGTCGAAGCACAGGAATGCTAAGATTACTGCGCGTTCAACTTATAACCGGAAAAATATTCTGGAATCAATACTTGTAAAACACCAACTGCAGATGTGTAATAGATTTATTGGAAACATTTCGTAGAAGAACCTACAATAGGACCTGGGAAGAAGTTGAATTTATCTCAAGATGTATGTTTTCTCCAGTTCATAAGCTGTCTACCGCCCTCACTGTCACAAGAATGTGTGTCAACTAGCTGGTGTTTCAGTTCAAATGTAGAATGCTTGTATTTGAAGTATTGGAAGGTGATTTATCTTTCTACCAAATACATCTCATTTTGGTGGATAACAAATCTCAGTTGTATCTTCTATGTCATGAATGAACTTAAATCCATATCGTTTGATAGTCATTATTGTGCGTATCATTTGTTATTAAGTGCGTACCAATAACGAGTTGGTTTGTAGGTCCACCCAAAGTACTTGTATAATATACTGAGAAAGTAGCGTAGTCTCCCCCCCCCCGAAGCTGAAAAATAAGGGTCGTAGGCGGAACCAACCACTGACGTCACTCGCAGGAAAGAAGTAAACGATGTCAGTGCATTGAGAGGGTTGAAAGCTTAACAACACGTGAGTTTAGGGTGTAATTGCAGGTTTTGCTGTTCGTTATAAAGTGTGTGTGTGCGCTTTTTGTTTTTAATGTGGTTTCAGTGACCTATTAAAGTGTCCATAGACCTACGTACGTAGTAGGTACTCAATTGTCAAACGCACGTAAAACAATATTTTACAAGGACGCCTTGCAAAAGTGCAGTTGCTTCGAAAAAAAAAAAAAACACGCACGGAAGGCATCACTTATTTTAGATTTCCAAACGATTTCGTTACTTGCCACTTTCCTCTATACCAACTGACTACTGCTCAGAACAAGGACTTCGTTATGCGGTGGCTCAGTGGTAGAGCGCTCACCTCTGGTTCTTGGGGTCATCCGTTCGATCCCACCTCATGCAGTCTGGGCTTTGTGGAAGAGAAACACCGTGTGCGAGAGTTTTCTCCCGTTTCCTCACGCTTTCTTCATTCTACGAATGCTCTCTTCATCCATACAGCCTGAGCCAAGTTGCCTAAAGACTCTAAAATAAAATTCAAATCAAATTCAAATACTTTGTTATCTAGCGGTTTATTTAGCACACAAATGCCGTCATATGGATTTACACTTACGTCACGTTCTAATAAGCATCCTCATGTCCTCTAAAAGTTTGATAGATATAATGTCGCGAACTGGACTTTAAAAACCAAGCCACTAAGTCAGGATTTCCTTCAAACCGTAAAAGATATGGAACGTGCATTTCGTTCGTACCATGCTGCAGAAAACGTTAGTACAAAATGTAGAGTAATGAGAAATATTATTACTTTACTATGTGAAAAGCTTCCTTTAGTAAATTAAAAAGTTTTACGTTAGGCCAAAACATGAACTTTCATTCGAATTAGGTATTTAAATTTGAAAATAAAAGAAAATCTTGGAAATGCCAATAAAGCAAGAAAATGGTCTAAGTCGCATTACTACAATTCATGATGAACTCTCACAACTTAAACACTTGAGCTACATGATATGGAATATTTCAACAAAATGAGCATGGTGAAACACTTTAATGATATTATTATTAATATTATTATTAACATTCAAAGCCATTGAATATAAGTATGACATAAATTGAGTTCATAATGATCCCACATAATACATTTTCTCATCTGTGAGTGTCCTTTTTTTAAATTTCTCAACATTAAGAGTCTTAGATATTACAACAACATTGAATAAAGAAAAACACAGCTTTCTGACAAGGGTGATATTATTTAATTAATAACAAAAAGAAATTAAAACGTAACAGTTTCAGAAGTATACCACTTCCTTTTTCAGACTGCGCTCTACAACTCTCAGAAAGCTGTGGTTTTTTCTCTATTTAAGAGTTTTAATGTAAATACTAGGGGTTTCAAACTGTTCATTTTATTAGGACATAAAGGTTAAAGGAGTGTTCATTGTAATCCTTACGAAAATTAATATCATATCCACGCTGATAAGGTGAATATCCATTGATTTTAAACACCGCAAAATCCTGAAATTTTAACTATTTTGTCAGTCCTAAGCCTGGAAAGTGTGTAGTTAGTTAGCGTTGAAATTGTTCTTGAGTTATTGGTGACGGACAAAGCTGCTGACATAACATTAATGCCATCAAAATGAGCTGTCAAACCGCAGGAAATATGAAACAGAATATTTCCTTAAAAAAAAAAAAAATTCTTTATAGATTCCAATCCAATTAAATGAAAAACTACTCTACTTTCCATTACAAATTCTGAAGTTGATACCCCGTAGAGATATTTCTTGGACGTCACTGGTTACCAGTATCATAATTCAGTTTCGCATATGCACTTATTCTCTCTCTCTCTTTTTTTCTCCAAAGCTCTAAGTTAAATATTTTCCGAGTTATAGACTTGGTATGAGAATAACGCCAGACTCTATCGTCTAATCAGCACATATTTGTAACCCGATATTATGATAAAAATTATATACATAGACCCCTATATATTTTGAGCTTGAAATTATAGGCTTTGAGAAAAAATATATGAGTAAATTGTTCATTAATTACAAAAAGAAATTATGTGAAGTACAGGTTTCATTACGCTGTATATCGTGCTGCCTTAGTGCTTATCTTGCGAGTGACGTTATCGTCAGGTTCTGTCGAACGCTTTCGAGGATATCCGAAGTTCAGACTGTGCCACCCTGGGTCCACCAACATACTTTCAAAGAAATGAATAATTGTGATATATATGTTTCCGTATAACAGTAATTGAACAGCTAACGAGCATCTCATGTACGTACAATGAATTACTTTCAGAGCTTATCAACATTTTTATTAGCTTTAGTACTAAAAGACTTGGTTTAATATTTCTAGAAAAGAGTCCCTTGTTATGTGTACAATCAGGCGCCGAAACAAGGCGGAGAAATGTTATTATTCGTTTTTGAAAAATATACCGTATTTACGAGAACGTAAGATTCTTTTATCCCCCGCCTTCCCTCCCAAAATCAACGTACGTGTTAGATTCGAGTTCTGTAAGTTTAGGCCTACATTTTGTGCAGTCGGTAAGACCCAGTTTAAAGTGGAAAATGAATGCTTTTTGCCGATGATTGATATCCTCGTTAGTCTCAATTCTGTTGAAAAAATGTGTACTTCAATATTGACCAGTATTAAATGCTATCCTTAAAAACAAAATTAGAAAATTTCACATACAGAAGCAGATTTATTACTATACAGTTCCTGGATATATCGTAAAAGATTACTCGAGTTTGTGCTCAGAAAGAATTTCAAGTATATCTTTTTTTTTTTTTTTTCGACAGCAAATATGAGGGGTACATCTTAAATTCGACGTTGTCTTAGATTCGCGTAAATACGGTAGTTATCGTCTTAAAACTGATTCATCAATCAGAAAAACAATTAACAAGGTTTTCCGATAAGTACGAAGGTTTTGATTCAACGGATTACAGCTTTTGTGAAAGGACACTGCAATGGAAAAGATCTTTCGCTCAAATTCTTTAGATTTTGAATTTCTATAATTTACAAAACCCTAAAAAAGTGTCAATGGACACAAGTCATAAATATTGAATTCAGATCATCTTCGAAGCTGAAGAAGTGTACCTGAAGCTGCTTATGTTTTTGTAAATTATGCCATTTTCGATTATTATTATAAATGTGAATTCGAATAAAGGATTTTAGGTATGACATATTGTCTATCCTATGATGTAGTTAATCGCTGTTATAACCTTATCTGATTTTTTCAGCATTTGAAAACGCTTATACTCTGTGTCCAGATCTTTAAACGCATTTCTAAAACGGCCAACATTTCTTTAAGTTCATTCACAATATTCTCATCTGAATTAATTTCCTGCAAAATTGTAAACACCTTATCTCTCAAAATTGTAAACATACATCCACCCATAAACTCTTTGACGCTGACACATATACTTCGAACAATATTTCTAGAAATATTTGAATAGCTGTATAATGTGGATACAAAATTAATGGCTTCCACCTCGTCAGCTTTCCAGTATACTGGAAGATAAATATTTGGAACTTCTATCGCTTCATGTTGAGAAACTGCAACAGAGCAATTGTTAACATTATACTCTGACATGTCATGTCTATCAGCTGTATTGATGGGTTGTTTTGTCTGAAGGTCGGACTGACATGTTTGCTTGTGCGTCTTTAATGCCTGCTGAAAGATTTTCGTTATCGAATTCATGTGAGCACAAATTTTCTCCACAACGGTAACGCTCAGTAGACTTAAGTTATGTATAAACTTTAAATGTAGTAATAATGTTTTGCTAGTCTCCAGCTCACATCTACATTTATAGCATGTAACCATACTTATACTATAGGAAATATAATAAAGCGAAAAAAGAAGTGATGCACCACATGTACATAACGAAAAAACAGTTACTCACTACAATAATTAACTGACAGTGCGAAAAATAAAGTGGTATAACACATGTACATATATGAATGTTTTTTCCTTAACATTCTTGTTTAAAGATCCATTTGATTCAACAAAGAAATTAAAGTATTTACCGCCGTAAAGCGCTTATCCCAGTGAGTCATGATGTCATATATGTAGTGCTGAACAAAGGACCGCGCTTGTACACTTTCTGCCGGGTATTCGATGTGAAAAACATGAAATGACTTGAAGCAGATATCAAACGCCTTCAATGTACTTTCCACTTTGTAAAGTGTATTCTCTACATACAGATATGCTGCCATGGGTTCTTCAACACTGTTCCCAATAACAACTGTTAACGGCTGGAGCTGGACTCCACAACCGAATCTTTTCATGGTGACTCCAATTCGGATTGGACGTCTGCTACATTCTGTAAAATAGAAAATATAAATTTCAAAGGAATGTTAAAAGCAATTGAAAATGTTCTTGGATATCTAAGATGTATTTATCGTAGTTTTACCCGCGTACCATACTTCCGAGCGTTGTCAGCATCCCATGATTTGTAGGAAAATCACTATTTCCTGAATTGTTTGCTTTCTTGTAAATACGATTATTCTACGTATTAACTCAAGTCATTCATCAAAAGCTAACACTTGGAAGCCTTTTTTTTTTCAACTCTTACACAGTTTGTTGAAACCCAGCAGATCTGACAATAGAAATATATTACATTCTTTTTTTTTTTTGTACCAGATAAGAAAACTTGTAGAATGACTACAATTTAAGGGCGTAGTGGAAAGAGAGGGAATACCGCAGAAATGTATTAAATGCGTGATAAACAACGATCTCCTCGTTCAGCTACCAGATAGCAGATGGTATGATGAGGTATACCCGCCTTTTGCACTAAGCTTTTCAATTTAGTGAAAGATTCATCAAACCAAGCAAACGAAATAGCGGGGGGAGGGGAGCTAATATGTAAAATTACCCATTTATACTAAAATCACATCTAGTTTAAAGGACATTTTGTACGAGTTCCACAACGCATCTTCCCGTATATTATTTACAAAAAAAAAAAAAAAAAAAAAAACGAAAGATTGTTACAGAAATTCGCTTCATCGTCCCGTAATACAGGTATTCTTAAAAAAAATGGTCTTTTGTTGGACACCCTACTACCACTTTAAAATTAGAATTGGACAAAACATTCGTATTGCAAAATAAGTGCACACAACCACAATCTTCTACACACTACATCAACTTATTTCCCCAATCAATTAGGTATTGCCCTTATTAACACTAATTGTGGCAACACTTATCGCATTATTTGTTAATATCTCAAGATGGAGAACATTTTGTCGGTGGTATAACCGAAAGAAGTATCTAAAAATCACATGTGTAGAGTTAGTATAGAGTTCGTTAGTTTAGAATCAAAGATCGCAGTTGGCTCATACTTTATGGAGTACTGGATGTACCAGCCCGTTTCGTGAGGTGTGAGTAAAAAGATATGTACTATAAATACTACTACCTCAACAAAGTTCCATTCGACTAAACTTAGGGTTCAATACCGAGCCGCCGTAGCTCAGTGGTAGAGCGTTGACGTAGCATTCGGGAAGTCGTGGGTTCGATCCCAACAGCCGACCATCTTGAGTGAGGTTTTTGAAAGGTTTTTCCTCAGTTACACCAGGCAAATGCGGGGATGATACCTTCAACTTAGGCCCTGGCCTTCCCGAATCTCGGTGACTCGGAAGCATGTTGAAAGTAAAGGAGTACGTGCTCCTCCTTTTATGTAGCTTAGCTAATAAGTTTAATGAAATTTGAATTAACATTGGCGCAATGTGAAATTGTATCTTTATGATTTTATGTAATTTGATTTATATTTTTACTAGGTAAAACATTTCTCTCCGGCTTTCACAACATCACAAACGAATTCGCGAACATTTTTTATAAGTTGACCACTTTGGCAACTTGCTTCCTGACCCGATAGGATATTTTTTTTTTCATTTGGAGTAGTCCCCTCGTTTGGCGGAGGCTTTCTTCGTGGAGGGTTATTTTGCAGTTCTCCTTGCATGCTATTTTCACTCAACCACGGGCAGAAGAAGTTCGACATTTCTTTCAATTCTCAGAAACAAAATACACAGCTCACAAACAAAACAATACTGACTCAGCCCTGACTGGAAATGCATGAAGTCCATTCCTATAATTTAAAGCCCGAGGGGCGGGGAGAGAATAAAACATAGTGCACTAATTCCAACAGCTAACAGACACACATAAGATAATAAGAAAAGGTAGTTACGTTATATAATATAAAGACAGGTGTACAGAAACTTCACAAATACAAAAGAAAAGCGGCAACGTTTCGCAAAAGAGTTTTCACACATCGTAGGTGAAAGAGGGCCAGAGCGGACTAGTGCGGGATTTGGGCTAAGACGCCATGTTGCCTATATATATATAAGGTAAATTTAAGACAAATGAAAGGAAAAAAGGATAGTACTTACAGCTTATAGTTTCGTATGAGATCACACATAAAAAGTCACTATATTTCGTGTATTACACGTTTTCAGGTATAAAGGAAGAGAGCGAAGTTCACGGGTTCACAAAGTCTAAGTTTGAAGAGACAGTGGCGACACGTAGCGGACAAAGCATCAAAACTGGAAAACAACTGACTGCCGTAGCGCGTCGATTTCCGTAACTTGGAATAACTGTATAGCGTGTAAGTACAGGGTGGGATCGTGGATGGAAATGTGTTGAAAATGCAGAGGAAAAGGGGGAGCTAGAGTTATTGAAAGTTAAGGCCAGGTTTTATTTTCGCGCTCAAACCATGAATAAAGGCATTCTCCCACAGACTGCGTGTTGAGGTGCTGGTCGTAGGGGGTAAAATGTGGATTATGGCAACCAGGAAGATAGATCAAAATTAGTATTGTGGGACTCGGTGTAATATATACGAGTATATATATATATATATATAGAGAGAGAGAGAGAGAGAGAGAGAGAGAGAGAGAGTGTGTGCGTGTGCGTGTGTGTGTGTTTGTGAGTGAGTGAGTGTGCGTGCGCGTGCGTAACCTAGTCGGTAGCGCGCTGGACTTCAGTGCGAGTGTTCCCAGGTTTTATTATCGGTGGGGGTGGGGGGCTAAAAATTTCGGTGTTCTCCCAGCATCGTGAGCTGCTGTGAATGAAAGACAGTGGCGATCACAGTTGAGAACTTCGGTTGTCCTCTTCCAACCCGTCTGGTCAGCGTGGGAGCAGTAGATCAACTCCTTCCTCCGGGGAGAGGTCTCATCCAGTAGTGAATTGAATATGGCTGTGAATTATGAATTATATATTTAACTGGATGAGATTACGTTTCAGACGTTAATTTTTACGAGGATTTTTTATTAATTTCACTTTTTTTCAGATATTACACATACATCGTATTTAACAACAAAACATTTGGAGAAGTGCAGGTCACAAACAGGAAAGTTATTCTTTTTCTTTTGTCTTTCCTTGAAATAGCCTTTTCCCACTTGAGAAACATATTTTTTTTTTGTTCCTTGTGGGAGGGGCAATGTCTCTTACAGTAAGACTATCGGTCGTAACCCGATCTCTAGCTTGCCACAAAACACGTCTTCATTCAGGTATGCATCAAGAAGTTTGGTTTGGAAGCTGTCCATTGGTTTCCGGGAGGAACCAAGGTGAGTGTAGATGTTGACATTTATATGAAATTAATATAATTAACCTAAAATTATACTCATTTTACGTAAAATCTTAATTTCGAGGCAAGGCCCGGACCCACCCGCTAATTATGTCCGCGGTGGCATTGTTGGTGAACCACATGAATGCAACAACAGTAAAGGCAAATGAAATAAACAACCAAATTCGATCCTTCAAATGGAAATTGAATTCCACAAAAATTAAAAAAAAACACACACACACAAAACACTTTATCAACAGAAAATAACACATATCTATAAGTTTG
>JAGDQP010021893.1:0-31161 GCA_022664845.1 Lepisma saccharinum | reverse complement strand
ACAATTCTATGGATTGTTACAAGCTAAGAACTTCAATGTCTAAATTATTTTGGACATCATTTTCGATAACCCATGATTGCATTCTGTCAAAGCTTACGAAGCATAGTTGTGTGCCTAAAACAGCAAGTAAACTAAAAGTAAAATAATAAAATGTTAGTGAAGTTGTTCAATTTAAAGCGAAATTGAACTTCGATAGTTCTATTCTGTACACTTACATGAAAATAAACAATACATTAAAAAATATTTCCGTTACTATTGACGCATTAAGGCAGGCAATGATACGCATTGATTTTACTATTCCCTATATCCGGTGTAAAATTTACGTATGAAACGTATAAATTTTTTAAAAGCAAGACTTGCAAGACACTTGCATGCAAGACCAAGAC
The DNA here is from genome assembly GCA_022664845.1 of Lepisma saccharinum. Classification (NCBI taxonomy): domain Eukaryota; kingdom Metazoa; phylum Arthropoda; class Insecta; order Zygentoma; family Lepismatidae; genus Lepisma; species Lepisma saccharinum. The sequence continues at coordinate 30,775 of JAGDQP010021893.1, read as the reverse complement.
CAAGACCAAGACCGCTACGGTCCTGGTCTTGCTTTTGCTCATCACTATATATATTGATTCGATGAAAAGGAATCTGTTCAGTGTAACCAAATCAAACTTAGTAGAAGGCAGTAGAAATTTATAAACTTTTGGGATCTTGGCAACGCTGGTTCGAGGGTCTTTCATATAGAGGTTCGGTTCATCCTATCTCTAATAGTAAGAAAGTTACAGACAGTTGTTTATTTTAAGCACATAAAAAAAATTTAACGTTTGAAAAAATCATTATGATCTTTATAGAGCCTTAAGGATACAGGTCCTCAGACCTTAAAGTGAAGCCGGGGAAAAGCAATGGGGAAGGTTACGATGAAGTATCACTGTCGAAAGACACATTCTTGCATTTGCGTGTTGGAACTGCCTGCAAAACGTCAATCAGGATAGTTGGCGCGAGAGGGACTCATAAATATCGCCTCCCCAGTGCTTATCCCAAATCAGCGACCGTAACCACTAGACCACGGGGGCAGGTTAAATGGTTTCAATTTTTTGGCCGTTATAGCCTTTAAGCAACTTTGACTGCCAGACCTAGGCGATGTCTGGTGGTTTTATTTAAACTTCGGTGTTTGATGGTCTTGTTCAATCTTCGTTTTTCGGGCTACCTGGGCCAAAGTTGCCTAGAGGCCTTAAAATAAAATTCAAACTCAAATTCGGTTTTCGGTGAGCCTTCGGTGAATTTGTTCAAACATAGGTTTTCGGTCAATTTGTTCAAAACTCGGTGTTTGGTGCTCGTATATACATACTTCGATGTTCGGGGGTTTCTATTCAAACTTCAATGTTTGGTGTTTTTATTCAAACTTCAATATTTGGTATTTTCGTTGAAACTTCGGTTTTCCGTGACTTTGTTCAAACTCCGATGTTTAATGAAGAAAACGAACTTTTAAACAAAAAGCCGGTGTTCAATGAAAAACCGAAAACCGGATTTTTTTTTTAAAAAAAAAAAAACGATGTTTGATAAAAAAAAAAGTCGAAAACAGGATTTTGAAGTAACGTTAAAACCGGTTTCGCTTTTAGAAACCGAAAAAACCTGTTTCTGTGTCCGTCACCAAATTGTATAAGAGGATACAGTACAAAGTAAAACTGAATTGTTACCAAATTCTGTACTAAATATCTTTGACACTTACCGCTAATAGGACGTGAAATTTTCTTAATACAAACTGCGTTTTTCTTCTTCTAAATACAAAATTTTAATGACGTGATTTGGTAGTGCCTATAGAAAGTACCAAACAAAATATCAAGTGCACTGGGTAGAACATTAACGTTTGCTCACGCTCAGTTACCATCATCATTCGACAAGAAAAACTAACAGTTTTTTAATGTGGTGTATCTTGTGAAAATACATATATCATTTGGAAAACATTACACCAGTAGGCAGCAACAATCCATCTCTGTATCTTCTTGATGAATTAAAGAAGCTTGACAATATCAATTCACACATTACAGTTGTCTATAAAATCACGGAAAGAAACATTGAACATTTTCATCAGGAAATACTATACTGGTTTACTTCCGACCAATTTAATAACGACAATCGTACACAATATTAAAAAGTTAGTGAGCAGACTTTCAAAAAATAATGTCAATTTTTAAACATGGAATTACATATAAAATTTTGCAGGCTTTTTTAATTAACCACGGGTAAAACCGTCATGATAATTTGAAGCAGAACGTTAACCAGAGTTAAACTGAATCTTGCTTCAGCCACTGGGTTAATAAATCCTAGTTAATAATAATATAGTAAAGAATTGGAATTCATATTCCTTGCTGGTGTTCATGGTTATAGCAGATTAATAAGCAAAAAATCTCAAAACCTCTCTCGTGTGAGACAGGCGCTCTACCACTGATCTCCACGTGACCCCAATGCCGATCCTAAATTTGTACAAAAGGATGCATGCAAAAGTCTTGTTAAAATAAAATACAACTGACTTCGTTCAGAGATCATCCACGTAGTCTACAAATAATAAAAAAAAAAAAGTAATGATGAAAAGTCACATACGTGTGCATATACGCAAGAGCTTTAAGTCTCTTTAAAATAAATACATGCATAAATAGGTTCGGAAAGAAGGTTACATAAGGCTATGAAATAAAAAATTATGGCAACCAAAACGGAAAAACGATTGGTAGCTACTATGTAAGTAGGATTATGTAGATATGGATGTATCTCGACTATAAAAATAATTTGCAATGCAAACTTGGGTTTTGTTCTTTCAATAGAAAAAAAAAATGTTTATGGACTTTCAGACTCGCAGCAGGAGACTTTTTCTCACGGAAAATTGCTTCCGGCATGAGAAAATCGAAAGAACATTGATTAAAAACATCTCTCTGAGTCTGAATTTAAACTTGGAGCGAAAATACACTTCCGCAAAGCAAAGCGCTTCTTATCCCAAGTTGATTATTGATCATCGAAGCAGAGACTACATGAGCGCTGTTAGTGACGAGAATGGGAAACAAAATATCGTCTGCTACAAACAGCTGACTGCGGGCGCGGGTCTGTGTGTGTGGGGAAGAAGCGAGGCAGAGGCAGCATTTCATGCATGCGGTGTGTTATAAAGTGGTTGGAGTGATGGGGGCGTTCTGACCAGGTGGGCAGCCGTAACCAAGTTCTGCGACACGCGATTTCGACAATAACCAAGCGGGTTGGGTAGTGCATCTGAACAGAAGTGACGCCGCCATCGATAAGAATGGCAGCTGGGAACTATCATTCCCGGTGACATCCATGTAAACAACTGACCCAAGACCAGTGACACTTTTTTTAAGGTAAGAGAAAAATTAAACTTGTATTAAATAACGTTTCCGGTTTGTTGCAAAACAATATTATTCCCTTTTCTTCCCTCGAATTGACACTTCGATAATCTTATTTCTATTACCCAATCTACATCGGTGTATCTTCTCAGCTGACAGAATTGCAAATTCAGCCGGCAGACTCTATGACCGACATCGAAACGTTACGTCATAATTATCGACTTTACAGTTTGCACCGTTACTTCAAGCTTCTTGAAGCTCAAAATTAGTTCTCTTCAGTTGCTAGAACGTTACGGTGTCGATTATTATGTTGATGTGAAGTATCAACATGGAGGCAGTTCAGTAACAGTTTTAGAGTTGTTTTGTTAAAATGAAAACAAACTAACTTGAATATAAACTGTAAGATAGTGTATTATATTTTTTTAGCACTTCCTTAAAAACATATTTCAGCAGGTCACGAGCAAAGTTCTGGCCAAGAGATTTTTTTCGTATAGGTGAACGTGTTCTAACAGAATTCATCCTGTTTACTAATGCTTCAGCAATTTTAGGATAAATCCTGTTTAGGGTTAATAAGGTCAGGCTAATCGTACCTGACCTAACGAATGAGAAACAAAAAAGTTTGAAAACGCAATTTTCCAGGGCCTTGCTTAACCATCTGGAATAAACCTATAATTCCATAAGGTGTCATATGTATTTAAACTACTATATTCTTGCTAACCTACAGGGTAAGTAGTTAGTAACACTGGTTTTGACTGTTGTTCCTGAAATGATACATGTGAGCAGTCGTGTGGTCTAGTGGTTAACGTCGCTGACACCAGATCACCACTAGGAAAGCGGCCGCGTACCGAAAATTCTCAGATTTTCTATAGTAGACCTATTTCTCAGGTGAATCTGAATACCAGGACAATGCCTTAGAGGTAGCTACCATACATTTTCCCTTCCCAAGGAGATATGCTTGCCGACGAAAACGAACTTTAGAGCCCATTAATGTAGATTAATATACTGTAACGTTCTGGCTCTACGTACTCGAGATTAGCTTTCGAGAGGTCCTAGCTTCGATATCAGCAACTGACATCCTGGCTAGTTTTTCCGGAGTTCTTCCTCAGTGACACCAGGCTGGGATGGTACCTTCAATTTGAGCCTTGGCCGACTCCTTCCCTATCCTAGTCTAAGCCATATCCATAAAGAATATAAATAAATTCTGCTCTAGATTAGGGTAATCATGAGCCTTGTATTCGAATTTCTTGATTTTATATTTCTTTCATGTCTTCGTTTTACTTCAGATTCGTTACGTTAGTTGAGGCTAGTTAAGGTTAGATTAGATTGCATTGTATTAGATAAGATAGTTTGACCGTGCTTACCCATTTAGTTCCCATGGTAGTGTGTGTAAAAGTTCAGTGAGAGCTCAGCAGGTGTACGAAGATAACGTATTAAATTAGGGACATTCCTTGATTTCAGTATTTGAGGAAATGAAGGTAGCTTACTTCTGAAACTATTTCGCTTAGCAAAAATATCCTTGATTACCTTGTGAGTAGTACCCTTCAGCTAGAGAGAGGAAACATTTTCCTAGGGTTTGTCAGTTGTATAATTATAATCAGCATCCATGCTCTGCTGAATGATATAGGAAATTTAATTGATGTCAGTCATTATTAAAATCAAAGAAAAAAATGTGAGGTTGGTCCATGTCGTTTTAAAATCCGCATAATTATGCATTCTTATTTACTCATTAGGTTTAAACTTTTATTACACAAACTTCTTGCTATCGAATTAACTGATCTCTTTATAAGCACTTAAAAGTATCACATGTATACTAAATTTAATTTTCCGGCATCTATCAAGTGTTATCTATAATTCTGAGATAATTCACAATATATTGATAGAGGTGATACCATACAAGAGGTGTGTTCTCATTATTCAATTAAATCTTGAAGTAATGTGTTGCCGGAAAAGTGCATTCACTCATGCTTGAACCATTAAATCCTGCACCTTATTCCCCAGTTGCCTGTGGTCTTTTACCGGCGGTGGTAGCTATTTACTGTCAGACTTTTACTGTCACTGGCGAGGCAAATGCTGGTTGAAATTGTGCTTGCGCCAACAATCGTGATGGGTTCTCCTTGGTTCATATACTCTCAAGAGGATGACAGAGTCGTATCTTGAATTAAAGCCAAGACGTTACCTTTTCGCATTCTTCTCTCACGGGTAGTGTAAGAGAAATATAAATATATCCTGGACTTACCTTAAACACAAACACAAATAAGAAACAAGAGGGACTTTTTTTTTTATCGGTGGCTCAGCTTCCCTGCCTCGAAAAGTTAATGATTCTGACATGCTACAGTAGTGATTAAATGAATATTTATGAATAAAGGAGACTTGAGGATTTTTTTTGTCTCCGCTGTTGCCGCCATGTAGCTTCTACTCTTAGCCGCGCTCACCACCACGCAGAAGGGAGACAGGGAATGACAACACTCCCTGTCATCCAATCTTCTCCATCCCGAATCCAAACTCTCGAAAATATCAGTACAGCGATTGTTATGGCCTTTGTTTCTCGGTTTTTGATCCTGACATTTTCTTTTAAGGTCAATGTAAAACCGAGATCTCGAACAAAATCTGGCAGCACTGTCTCCGTATATGCATTTTTATCGTTGCGAGAAATTTCAATATTGCTCCTACAATTCCAAGCCTAGAGAGTTCGAATTTTCAGGCAAGAAAATACATAACCAATTCAAGAGTTCTAGCCGTGCCGATTTCTTATTTTTCTTTCTTGTTCATTGTTGAAATCGCTTCACTGTTGTTATGGATATCCAAACCTATAACAATGAAGCTCTTTCAACAATGAACAAGAAAAAAAAATCAGGACGGATAGAGGTCTTGAATTGGTTATGTACTTTCTTCCCTGAAAGTTTGAACTCTCTAGGCTTGAATTTGTAGGAGCAATATTGAAATTTCGTGCAACGATAAAAATACATTAGATATATACGGAGATAGTGCTGCCATCTTTTGTTGAAGATCATGGCTTTATATTAGTAAGCCATTTCATGTGGTAACATTTTAACTTGATGTGTTATTTGCAGTTAGACTGAAGTTCATCAGTCGCCTGGATGTCATAAAACAGTTTTGATTATAAGGTATGCATCTCAGAAATGAATAATTAACGAGCTAAACTTAAATATATATTTACGAATAATCCATGATTGTAAAACTCGTAAAGTTTACATTATGAGATGCATATATAAAATTGAAAGTGAGTGTGTTTGCGTTATCAGCACGCAAAAACTGCTTGACCGATTTGAATGATTGTTCGCACATGATCAGACACTGGACCGGACTGGGAGGTTATCGTATCACTTCGATTCGAAAATTATTATCTTCAGAGATAATCGACCATTTAATTGTCTATTGAATTCCAATGGCGATGGTAACAATAATGGAAAATTTAAAACAAAGCACGCGGCAACCCATACTACAGTGTTGTTCGACGGATTGACTACCTCCAAGTGGTCAAATTTGGCATGACTATCAATTCATTAACAACGGCTATCTTAGGTAACACACCCCTAACAAAGCTGATTGGTGACAGTCCCGATGACTGTTGCCAACATAGTTTATTCACCCCGCACCAACGGGTGGGCAAATCAACTTCTATCTTACAAGCAAACTTTCTTTGTGACATCTAGGTTGCTGACGAAATGCAGTCTTAACTGTAAATGACACATCGAACTAATTTCTTACCACACTAATAGCTTACTAATGTAATCTTTAGAAGAAAATGTCAGGGTCCAAAATCGAGAAACAAAAGCCATAAATATCTCTATACTAATATTTTCGAAAGTTTGGATTCGAGATGGAGGAGATTACATGCCAGGAAGAATGGAGGGAAGGTTACAGTGTTGTCAATCTCTCTCTTTCTTTTTTTTTTCTTCCTCTCTCTCGCTCTCCACTCTGTGTCAGTGAGCACCGCTAGGAACAGGAGCTACATGGCGGCAACAGCGGACAGGAAACAATACTCAAGTCTCCTTTATTCGTAAATATTTATTTACCATTATTGTAAAGTGTGAGGATCATCAAGTTTTAGAGACAGAGAGTTTACTGGAACAAATTCGCAGCATGGCTAACTACTTTAGCTAACACAAATGCATTTAAACAAAGCAACGAATTCATTGAATATTATAAATGACAGCATATGAAATTATGCAGTACGTAACAAATTGCTTGATTTTCAGAATGTTTGTCAAAATCATGTTTTATGTTGAAACACACCCCTTAGCAATCAATTTCTCTCACTTCTATCCCCGTTTCAATGCTCAAATTCTACTCCTAGTAAAATAAAAATGCAATTCAAGTATAAGATTTCATTTTTATAAAACAATTTCATATCTATATCCATTAGTGACATTGCAAATTTAGGTTGTGAATTAGAATGGATCATTATTAACTTGATCCTTAGAGAAGGGAAAATTTGTGGTGCATAGCGCGGATCAACAATTTCTATAAATAGTGATTTATCTTTGTAGTGTCTATGCCCTAACGTTTCAGTGTATTGCTGAAAATCGTCCTACAGATTTCAGTAACATGCAGTCACGACATTTAGATTTAGCAGAACACGCGATAGAAATCAATACACTTAAAGAAAAAGATATTTTTGCCTTTGTCTCTGGGTCAACAACCGGAATGCTTATCTAATATTCCGTACGCAAAGACCATAACTAAAGGCGAACTAAACCATAACTACAATCAGTTCCTTTCAGCATTTCGTGAGGGGGAGCGTCGCAAGGTTTCATAGTTGTAACTTCATAGTTTTTAGACATTGTCTTTGTGTTTATTGATGTAAGAAAGATGGTGGAGGCAGGCCCTATGTTTAAGGTTCAGTCCCAACATTTACCTGACGTGTAACGGAGAGAAAGGAAAATCTCAGCTAGCTTGAACAGTACTTATCGGTGTTCGATTTGTAGCCGGGAATGGTTGGGATTTCTCCCTCTCTGTACAAATCTTCCCAGACTCTGTTTTTCGAGATATACCCCTAATCCGGAATATAAAAAAACATGGACGTAAAGTATGGCATTCTACAAATGTGAGAATTTCTTCCCCCCTCTCTGGAAAGTATACAAATCGAACACTGATGCATGTGCAGCAAACACGGGTGATGGTGGTAATAGTACAATAGGAAATAGTAGTAGTGCCATCACACAGCCTCCCTTTCACATGGTACATAGAGAAAAATGTTGGTTAGCTACCAAATAACACTAATCAAGAAATTGGTTATCAAGTGAAAAATGTTTAGAAGCTCTGTTGTTTTACAAGGTAATAGAAACTGAAGTGTTACTTCGTTAGCATATGCCTATAACAGATAGATACCCTGGCATGAACCTTCCCCATTTCTGCTCCCATTGATGTGACTGCTTGAGTTTTGAAGGCATTGTAAAAGGCCAGAAATGTGTTTGTACGAGAGTGCGTTTTGGGCAACACAAGTTACCAACTTGCTACGATACATATTTCTATTAAATACGCTGGTTCGATCATATAGATCATGTTACCTGTTATATACGTTCTGCCGACGCTACTGGATGCTAAATTGTTTGATGTAAGGTATAACACCTTTTTAGATATGTTGTCCGCTTAAGAATTAATTCCTTAACCAAGCGGTCGTTAAGAATCTGTTGATTCGGATTTACATAGAAGACAAGAAAGCAAAAAAAAAAAAAAAAAAAAACAGGAAAAATAAAAACAATAAATGCTTTTGTTTTTAGCTAGTGCCATGAAACGCGAAATGCTTTTCGCCCACAAGATCAATGTCTAAAAGATTAAAGGTTTTCCGTCCAGTAGTTTCAATAAAACGCCAGATGGAATTTGAAGTCTGACAAAGTGAGCCTTAGGATGGAAAAACTTGCATCTTTATATGAATGTACTGGAAGCAATTTCGATACACGAAACTTTGCGGAGCGTCCTTAGCTAAATTGATGAAGCTTTGGTTCCGTGTGGGAAGGTCCTGGGTTCGCGCCGAGCGGCCGCAAATCCTAACATATATATATATTTTTATTTCACTCTGTCTCACAAGGCAAGTTGGATGGTATCCTGAATAAGCATTGGCCGTTTGTTTCTCATATCTTCCCTTCGTTGAGTTTTTGCTATTAGATATCCAATATAATATGTGACCTTTAAGATGTATTTGGAATTTGAACCTTTAGGCAACTACGACTCAGGCCGATTTGTATTTGGAGTTTGTTAAATGAACAGAAATACAAATTCTATATACCTACAAAGATTTTCACGTATAATGGTGGGAACTAAATTTTTATTTGTCATCGTTTTATTCCCGGGAACCTTTTAAACTTTTTTTTTTGCGATTATTCTGAACAAATCTTAACTCAGCCACTGGGAGGAGGAATCCAGTCCAACTTCGTGCCAGTCCCAAACCGGTAGAATGAGAAGGGTTGACGCCAGGAAGGACATCCTATCTTAAAAGTTGTACCCGAAAAACAAATGATCGGTCGTCTAAATAAAGCCTTGGAAAATGCTAGGGTGTACCCCGTAGGCGAGGCGCAGGGGCTTCACCCGGCTTCTGTGAGAAATGAGCGAGTGCTACCCAGTCGAGGATTGGCTCGGTTAAAGAGGCTAGGCCACTTGAACCTCAGAGCAGGTTCACTAAAATGTTGGGACGGTCAATGCAAGAGGAAGAGAGATTGCAGTCTCGAACTCTCGATGGACAGAAAAAAAGTGGGGATCCTGTGCGTGCAAGAGACAAATGGAAAGGGAATAAAGCAAGAGAGCTAGGAGGCAGCTGCAAGTTGTATAGTGGAGCAAATGCAAATGAATGGAACGGCGTAGGGATTCTTACAATAGATCTGAAAGATAGTGTAGTAAGTGTGAAAGGAGCGACAGAATGATGAGTATCAGGATATGCATGGGTGAAATGATCAATGTAGTGAGTGCGTATGCTCCGCAAGTCGGCTGTGAGGAAGAAGAAAAGATAGAATTCTAGGACCATGAACTTCATAGCGTACCCCAGCGGAAAGAGTACGGTTGGCGACTCAGTGGAGAGATAGTGTTGTTGATGGAGATATGCAGGATTGTGGAAACTATAGAGGAATCAAACTAATGTCGCATACGATGAAAATTTGGGAGAAAATTTTAGAAGAGAGATTACGAGAAGCATCAATAACAAAAAAAAAAAAAAAAAAAAGATTTATAAAGTACAACGGACGCAACTTTTTACATTAAGACAAACTATGGAAAAGCAAAAAGGATTACACATGGTATGGTGTTCATTGATTTGGAAAAGACCTAAGACAGATTACCACGTAAGGAAGTATGGAGATATTTGAGGGAGAAAGGAGTGCCAGAGAAGTATGTAAGGATGTATACAGGAGCTAGAACTCAGAAAAGGAGTAGTGTGGGATTAACACGCCAAGTCCCTGCTATGGTTGGATTACATCGTGGTTTAGTCTTAAGCCCGTACCTCTTCAACATAATCACAGATGTTATAACTCAGGATGTAAGAGATGAAGCCGCCTGGTGTATGATGTTTTCCGATGATATTGTACTATGCAATAGTTATAGGGAAGAACTTGAAAGGAAAGGAAAGATTTGGAGGATGTCTCTTGAAGATAGAGACCTAAAAATTAGTAGAAAGAAAAGGGAGTATCTTGAGTTTGACGGAGATGAAAATAGAGAAGTGGTGTTACTAGAAGAACGGTGGAATAAAGAAAGTAAAAAGTTTTAAATATTTAGGATCATCTGTTACTGGAAATGGTGATTTGGATTCGGAAATATCACATAGAATGCAAGAGGGATGGTGCAATTGGAAGAACGTATGTAACGTTCTCTGGGACAGCAGAATCACGGTCAAGAATAAAGGGGTGATCGACGAGCGGAGGAGAAACATTGCCAATAAAGAAAGCACAAGAAAAGAGATTAGATGTTACCAAAATAAGAATGCTGCGCTGGGTGTATGGGATAAGAAGAAGAGATAGAGTGAGAAATGTGAGAGTAAGAGGAACAACCAAGGTTGTAGAGAGATATATAAGAAGATACAAGAAGGAAGGTTTCAGTGGTATGGACATTTAATGAGAAATAACTATGTAGTCAGAAGAGTGATGGCAATGGCAGTGGAGTGCACGAGAAATAGAGAGGAAATGGATGGATAGGGTTAAGGGCTAATAAGGTTTCGTTCCGCTGCCATGCCCCAACAGTGCCGTCTTGAAAATAAACCATCCCGGCCGCAATAACAACATCTTCATCCTTGGAACTGGTGTACTAGCAGCACGGCATGGGAAAGACAGACGACACACTGTGTGTGAATGGTTGCGGCCATGGCACGGTCGGAGCATGGCAGGGGAACGACATGATCACGGCACCGTATGTGTGAATTAGCAATAAGAATGATCTTGGGGTGGGGGAGGAGTGTAGGATTTGTGGAGAAGACTCATCAGAAACGTTGACCCTACGTAGGTGATAAAAGACGGAGAGAAAGAGATGATGATTCTGAACAAACCTTGTTACCCTAGTTTAAAGTAAGTTAGCGTTGCGATTTTGCTAACAAACGCGAAGACTCCGAAGGTTCCTTGATAGCATCTCAGGCACATTAACTTTTATAAAATAGCATTTCTGTTATGTCAGTTATCATTTGTGTAAAGTTTCATGCTGCTACGTCTAATGTAATGGAAGCTATTTGCAAAATTGCATTTTGTAGACAATAGGAGGATAACACAACTGGGTTGCTTGAGGACAGGATCACATGCAGCATTCTTCTATTGTGTAGAATATTGTTTATGTTAATATTTGTGAATAAGATCGAACGGAATTAAAGCAATTTGAAAAAATGAATTTTTAAAACTGGGTTGGCAACACTGAACTGTACTAATCAAAACTATTCCGGCGGCTCTAAGCTAGTCTAGCCAATAACTTTCAACCTTGTTGTTTTCTGAGATTTTTTTTGACAAGGAGATAAAGACTGACGGACCGAATGAGAGGAATTATGTCCCCTGTTAGCTACGCTATCAAGGAGCCTAAAAGGTCATTCTCCATACGATCCATATTTTATTTTTTCGATCATAATGTTTTAATTGATGCACCGATTTATCCGGGTTAGAGTTACTGGTCTCCCACCAGGCGCCTCCCCAGGTGGCGGATAGGGGAATGCCGACCAGATATGATGGATACTTGAAATATTCCAGGACGGACCAAAACCAGTACTACTACCCTGCAGTTAGCAGAAAGATCTACAAAGACAAGGGGAAGATAACCCCGAACAAAAATATCATGGTGAGGGGAAGCAGCATCACCATTACCACTCTGAGGCTGAAGATGAATGACATCGGCAAGGCTCAGAGATGGACAGAGGACGACATCTTGAATGTCCATCTGTATTGCGAGATCGTGGAGCTGACAACTCTACACCGCTGAAACATGTCAAGAAATAGTAACAGATGGTTCATGGATTCTCCTGGGGTAAAATATTCCGGAGATAAACTAATCCCTCATTCGGATCTCCGGGCGGGGACTGCTTCAGGGTGCTCCAAGAACATGATTAAGAAAGACCTTAGAATAGGAACGTGGAGCGTACGAATATTATACTTAACGGGCGCTCTTCAGGTGGCGGTGCGCGAGTCCGAGAAGTACGAGCTAGACGTATTAGCGATACAAGAAGTTCGGTGGGAGGGTCAAGATAGCCTCCTATAGGGTAAGTACACTTTCTACTACGGGGGAACACAGTGCCGGCCGAGCGGTCTGCGGCGGTAGGCCATCGGCTCAAAGGTCCCGGGTTCGAATACCGGCAGAGGCATGGGTGTGGATTCTAACAGCTAAAGGCGAATCGTGACGGGCCGAAGTCCAAAGTTACTAGACTGGCCCATATAAAAATAAAGTTTACGGGGGAACACAGTCTCACGATTTCGGAACAGGATTCCTCATTAAAAACAGTATCCTTCAGGCGGTTCAGAATATAGAGTTCATTTTTCATTTGCTCAGTTTCCCGGGTTATTAGGCCAATTACATAAAAGAAAAAATCGGCCGGGTATCATCACAGCAAATATTTTTTCCCCTTATTTTGATAGTTACAGTTTTGTTGGTGACAAGGAGAAGACAAAGGACGAGGAGGGGTAAACAAAACAAAAAAGAAACAGACATAAACTACACTACAAAGAAAACAAAATAACAAGGGAGTTGAGTATTCCTATTCTAACCCTTTCTTATAGAAACCCTTTCCAAGATAACTACTTGTTGTATTAAGTGTTGTGTAACTAGGTTTGGCTATAATGGCTGTTATTATGAATCTTATTTAGACGAACACAGCTTTTTATTTATTTATACTGTTATTTATATATAATTGTGAATGGTAATTCAATAAGAGGTAAAGCATCCCTAGGAGACTTCAACCTTTAGGTGACACGACGGCTCTTCAGAGCACTCACCGCCCCAGTCGGAACGGAGAATCCATGCCGCCAGTCTTTTTTCGTATTATTCTCCTAATACTAATTATACATGATTGGATGGTGATGGTACCAATTTCCGGCATTTCACCCGCTTGCAGCGCGATGGAGACTCAGAGTACTCAATGTGCCCCCGTCGTGACAGCTCTTCCGACAGCAGGCTCTGCGCCAGAGTAAGTTCCATAATTGATTAATTATTGATGAATTCTTCTTCCAAACAATGTAATAGAAATAAAATATTGAAATGAAATTGAAAATTAGTTAGAGAGTTCGGAAAATAGAAGAAGAGATAAGAAAATTCAAGTGCCACCTGTGTGAATTCTGCTAAGTTGTTTGCGAATATTGATAAAGAATCATAAGTAGGACGAGAAACCATAACTACGTGGGATGACAAACGAGAAAGGGAAGAAAGTAGAAGAAAGGAAATGACAAAGATATAGAAGCAGTTCGTTATATAGTGTCCATCCATCAAGTTTCCATCTAATGAATTCTCTTTTTGTTGATACGATGAGGATATCCAGATTCCATGTATTCCTCTTCACCTGTATGAATTCTCGTGTTTTCCCTGTGTGAGATTGTTGGTACGATGAAGATGTCCAGATTCTATGCGTTCCTCTTCACCTGTATGAATTCTCGTAGTTCCCCTGTGTGAGATTAGTATGAATAAATTGATGATAGCTTGTACTTATACACAAACACTAAGATTATCCACTAACATTTATCCTGTATTGTATCACACACTATTCACCACACACGCACGTAACATGAACACGCAGCCCCTCCTCCACACAGTCGTATTCGGATTCCGGATCTGCTGGATTGCAGCAGTCCATTCATTCACACCTGGTGTTGGCTCTCCAACTCCAGTGTCACTCTCACACTACAGTTCAAACACACTTCCAGCAGCTCAATGCCGGTTTCCCGACACAGGAGTTCCTAATGCTGCTGGGACACAATCATCCCACAATCGGTCATCATTTACACATTCCTTCTAAAGTCGAGTTCATGTCTTTTAGTCGAGGTGTATTCAGTAATATTGTTTAGTATACTTAAGTAGTCGCCATTATGTAGTATTTCATATATTGGAATTTGCCGGATAGAACGTCTTTCCTCAATAAGGGTGTTTCGTTCTTGCAAGGGACCGCGTGCTCCGGAGTATCGATTTCTCCACACTGGCAATTAGCGTCAGTCACTAATCCGAATTGGTACAGTTTGTTCCTATAGAGCCCATGACATGGGCCGTAAGAAAATGCACAAGGCCACGTGTTGGTTTTAGGTTCTTGTTTTCCAGTCTAGTTCGGATATTCGGGATTAAGTTTTTAAGTCTTTGGCATTTTGATGTTGCTGCCATTTTTCGATAATCACTTCCTGCAGTTCCGAGATATCCTCTACATGTCTACCAAGGAGCCTTTCCACTTCAAGGTTCTTCTTTAACCAATATTTTGCTGCTTTCCTTATAGCATCTAAACTGGTAGGAAGTGATGCCATAATAACTGTCAATTGCCAGATGAGGAGTAGTTCTATAGGGTCCGTAAACGAAAGACTATCGTACGTTACGATAAGTACTCGATGGGGCAACACGGTTTTATTAAACATCTATGCTCCGACCGAGGTGGCTACTGATAACAACAAATATATATTCTACATTGAGCTAGAAAGGCTGTTTGACCGAATGCCGAAGTATAATTCGAAAATTGTGCTGGGTGGTTTCAGTGCAAAGGTAGGAAGGGAAGAAAAATATAGACCTACTATAGGTAAATACAGCTTTCACGAAAAGACCAACAACAATGGAGAAAGACTGATAACTTTCGTGATTTCGAAAAACCTACTGGTAAAGAGCACGTATTTTGAACACAAAGACATACACACGGGTATCTCCGAACGGCAAAACTCTCAACCAGATCGATCACGTATTAGCAGACAGACGAAGACACACCAACATAATGGATGTTAGGTCGTACAGAGGAGCGGAAGGTGACACCCACCAATTAGTGATCACAGAAGTAAGGGAACATTTCTGCATCGCGAACAGAGAAAGCAAGGGGTCAAAACAGCTGAAATTCGAAGTTGAACGATTAAATAATTCGAGCATAAAAGCAGATTACCAACTCGAAATCCTAGCCAACTCGAGTAATAATGATGATGATATTAATCAAGAAATTGATCTAAGTAAGATGTGGGAGGCAATTGGTGAAACTGTCAAAGAGAAAACGCATTAGAAACAAACGATGTTCAAGATTTGAATTAAACGTCCACACTATAGATTCAAACAGTGTAGTGGATCATATATATACTGCTGAACCCCCAAAACAAACTAAATTACGATTTATCCCGTAATTTGATCACTTTCTATTTGTCAATTGGGAACCAGAGTTCCCGTTCATTGAGAATATTCCATTTCTATGAAAGCAAGTAAGATGGCGACAACCAAACACTTGACCAGCATTATGGCGTTCTTATCGTAACAACATGTCAAATGCTGCGCTTGCTTTCATAGAAATGGAACATATTCTCAATGAATGGGAATTCTGATCCCTAATTAATAACTGGAAAAGTGATCAGACCATGGTATAAGTGTAACTTCCTTTATGTTTGAGTTTCAGCAATATTTTTTATCCTCTGTTCTGTTTGAATCTAGTGTTTTTTCTGTCTGGAGATTTAGCTCAGACAGTAAAATATTGGACTTCTAAGTTCTAACTCAACAACCCATGTTCAAACCTTTCTGCAGCAGTAACTTTTTCTCCCAGTACCGAAATCAACACCGTGTGATGTGTTGATTTAACACAAAAAGTGGTAGTCACGCTAGGACACTGTATTGTGTTGAAGTAACACAACTATTTTTACTGTGTATTACGTTCATGAAACTTTTTGAGATATAGACAACCCAAATGGCAGCATTGCTCACCTTTAAGCGTAATTTCAAGAAAGAATCGTTATTTGCTACACAGAAAAATGTATGTGTTCATTCAACGCTTTTCGATGTCCCAGGGCGACTATCACTATTTTGTGTTCAGTCAACACCGTGTGGAGTGACTTTGGTGATTTAACACTGTGATAGTGCTAGTATGACTCCCTCCATTGCATTGAATCAGCATTGACAACATATCGTTGTAATGGATCACGGAAATAAACATCGTTTGTTGTGTTAACACAATAAAGTGATGGTCGCTCTGGGACACTGGAAAGTATTAACCAATTTTGCTGTCTTGCTGATATGTTAACCGACTTTAAAATGAACTAAAAGCTATTTTATTTTAAAATATTCTAGATACGAATAATCCAAACCCTTATTCATGTCGGCGCGAAGAAAATATCTGTCGTAGTTGAACACTTATTTTGAATAACTTTTTGATCGTTAGATCATGTAGCGTCCCGCGCACAGAGGCCTGAAGATTTGGCTTGTCGCTTTTTTCATACAATTTTTGAAGGGTTTTGAATTTTTGGGAGGCTAATATTTTAATAAATAATGTTGTTACTTTTTTTGTAGTCCTTTGAAAAGATGAACGTAAAAAAGTAGTAGTATTTAATTTGAAACTAAAAGTTAATTATTTAATTATGAAGGTAGATGATAAAACTTTTTTGGTAAACTTTATTTTTATATGGGCCAGTCTAGTAACTTTGGACTTCGGCCCGCCACGATTCGCCTTTAGCTGTTAAAACCCGTGCCCCTGCCGGGACTCGAACCCGGGACCTTCGAGCCGATGGCCTACCGCCGCAGACCGCCACCCGGCCGGAATAGAGGTAGATGAATCTAGGTTCCTACTCTATTAAGTGTTTATAGGACTAATTCACTAAGTAACTTTAGATATGAAATCAAGATACTACAGAGTTTCACGAATATCAACAGTGTTAATAACTAAAACAAAGCACGCATTCAGAGAATTGTGTGTTCATCACCGCACGATACCCGGCGGTAACTGGAATCAGGAATTGTATTGTTTCCCTTTTCTGCTAGTGTGTTGAATAAAAAACGAAAAAGCAGATCGTCTAGTTATTGGTAAAGGATACTTGTAGTCACGAAGTGTTTACAGTGTGAGTTTTATTGCGGAAAATAGTTTTGTTTTAAGAATGTTAATTTGGGTAGAGCACGTTTTCACAGCTTTTTTTTTTTTCGCTACGTAAACCTACAGGAAATCGTAATTTAGTTTCAGAGAGAACCTGTTAACGATTTTTTGTGGTAATTATATAATGTCACTCAATTTGCTATTTACTTCGGAAACTCTGAGCTAATTGACCTAAGTTCAGTGGCGCATCATCGCCTGAAGTTTAGGTTGTGCTAGTATCTCATATCCCGCACTGCTACTATTATTACACAACCATCTTTAAAGCAACACAATCTGTAATGGTATTTTCAGCGAGGTAGATAAAACAGAATATTATTAAAGATTCGTAAAAATTAAAGGGTTACTGTCGAGCAATTTAAGCACACGATTAAAAGAGTTACTTATAGGCGAGTGTGGTAACTCTCATATTTGGATAGGTTCACTTTTTCTAGTAAATAGTAAAGTAAAATGCTTCGGTTTTTTGAATTAAAATTGATGAACCAGTTTACCTAGTGTTGATCTATTGACAGCAACTTTTCACAGCTACGCAAGTGATATTGAAAAAGGCTGCATCGATACATCAGTTTCATGATATGCAAATATTACAATAGAACACATCTGGAAGGAAAGTGAACAATTTGAATATACGTTTGTATAATAACATTAGTGCATTACATGTAAGTAAATAACAAAGTAAATAATGGAACGTAATAATTAGCATTAACAGTATTCAATGCATTTGTAGAAACATGATAAACGCATACGGCCTTTTGCTGCTTTGTTTGTACGTAACTTATCGTCAAAGCATTATCGAAGCATCATGTACATGGAATGCTCGATGCATCACCTTACATAAATGTCTTACACCTGAATCTTCTCTCGAAAAAATATTCTGTTTTATTGTTCTATACGATCAGTGGTATATCATGCTTACTGAGTTCCTCGTTGACAAATGATACAGACTAGTTCTCACATATATAACCTTTAGTATTCGTAAGCGATTTGGTATTTATAGTACTTCATTGTGCTTCTGCAAAAAAAAAACGTACTAAATCTCATACATACAAGATCAAACATCTGTCCTTGATCAGACTCACGCTTTCTTTGTACAAGAACAAGAAAGAAATATGCAAATATCTCTTAATGTATAGTGTACAGTTAACTTCCAGCGTGTCTCAGGTCACACGAAAAAAAAAAAAAAAACTTCAAAACTTCACAGATCAAACATGCAGGAAAAACAGAATGAAGAATCTTAGAGGTTGTTTATTGATCTCATATACGAGAGGTTTCAAATCCCCACCATGGTGTCGCTAACCTTAAAAGAATATTCTAACATGTTTCCCTGATTTTTTAAAATTGTCTTCGTTTTCATACGAATGGAAAACGATGTAGGCGGATGGAAATTATTGCCAGATACCTTCTTTATGATACTAGAAGTCAACCGGGTGGCCAAGCGGTCTGCGGCGGTAGGTCATCGGCTCGAAGGCTCCGGGTTCCGGAGGTCATAAAGGTAGTTTAGGTAAATATTACAATATGTTGAGAGGCTCCATAGTCTAGTGATTACAGCGTTGGACTCATGTCCGCGTGGTCCCGGGTTCAATTCCCGGATGGAGTCTTACTTTTCGGCGTCTTCCCAGCGTCGTGAGGAAAACTGGGGAGTCACGTGAATAAAGAGGCGACGGTCACTAGGTCTGGTAAGTTCGCCTGTTCGTGGCTATGTTGCGCGCAGCGTTGACCACACTGCCGACATTCAGGTGCATGCAGTTCCACCAAGCGCGGATAGATGGCGTTGGGGCAGGCTCAAGACCTATCGATCTGTAACGCCGGTGTTTTTTTTTTTATTACAATATGTTGAGAAAGTCGCCATCTTGGATTCAAAATAGCCGCCCAAAATCCAATCAGGAATCATTTATTTAAAAAAAAAAAAACATCATAATCATATTTCATTAAAAGCAATTATCGTTTAAACATACGCTAAAATGTTAAAATGTTGTTAAGGGGGTTAAATTTTGCAACCCTGACTTCAAATTCGTAATCAGTGACCCAAAAAACCATGGGCATGATATTCAGCTTGATTGTAACTTGATAAACAGGCTGTTTCACGAATAGGGGTTGTCAATAGGGGATTACATTTTGCAACTCTGACTTCAGATTCGTAATCAGCGACCCCCTCCCCCCCAAAAAAAAATACCGAGTACAGATTCTGAGAATTCACTTGCGTGTTTGACTTTTGGCCAGCTTTTGGAATCGACCGCACTGTGCACTCTAAGGTGCTCTCTACCTCCTATCAAATTGAGTTGCAATGTCTCCTTGGTATTCTAAGGCACCTTTGGAGATAAAGGCGGTCGCGTTGGACTGACCACCCCACTTCACTTCGTGCCGTAGGTCGGAAGTATGTTGAGCGCTACACCCACATCCCCGCATCGCACAGGGGATACCTCCTTTTACCCCTTTACAAGTAACTTTATTCAAATGTAGATAGATTTTACGTTGAAATTGGGTATTGATAGATTTCCGTAGATGACTGGTTTCGCTTGTTGCCTTGCAGTCATTTTCCTCCTCATGATTGTAAGGTAACAAGTTTTTCGAAATCTACTTAAAACTTAGACTCCGTCCGTAGGACGTTAATATCTTTGTAGACAATAGCAAACCACCATCGTTTTACCTTGCCCATTAACGAGGTAAAACACCTGCTTCTATGTAGAGCATTTATCATCAATAGATGGAAAAATGAGTATTTCTCGACCCAAAAGTTGGCTAATGGCTGTAAATACATTCAAATGAGTATTTCTATTGCACATTACTCTTAGGTGCCTAGTCACTATCATCTCTTCTTTTTTCTACCTACTTCTATCGTCAGTGCCATCAGTCGAATACCGCGATTGAGATTGTATCCACTGTTTTCCACCTGTCTCCTGGAATTGTGCTTATTGATGGATGTCATTTCTCAGATTGGCTCAATTGTTCCTAATTTTCCTCATACATTCAAATGAGTAGACTGAGAAAATTCTTGGTTTGAACTCTCTAATGCCTACACTCCTGAACAACTTTTTTCTCAATATCACTTGCTAAATTTGGTGGTGATGGCTGCTCTGCCCGACTTTCTCCGGAACTCTTTATCAGAAAATTTAGCACGCTTGAGTATTCGCGTACATTAACTTGGTAAACTTCGTAGTATTGGGAATAAACTGCCTTAAGTTGACTCGTTTGTTCTCAATGAACCATGTTTCCTTCAATTTAAGTGCTGATACTAGAATCAGTTTGGTTGTACTGTACGAACTTTCAGAATACATAGAAGACATCGTGGCATTGACGTAAACTTAAATAATCTGAAAATGAGATTGGAGAAACCCTTTGGATCCTTCGTATTCAGTCTTGTCCAGGCGGGTGAGAAATATGAAACACGCACTGGAAACAAATTGCTTTCCAAAACTGTAGAACCAATGGCTTGTGTTAGAGGGGTGCTGCAGAGCAGATGTACACTCTATCATATGTGCTTGTTTTATGAGTAATTTTCACTCCTTTCCTAGGGCTTTTGACAGAGAACCAGGCTATGCAAATTATTGAATTGGTTTCATCTTCCTCACACTCAACACATGCCTATTCGTTCGTAACAGCGCCATGCTCTCAACCTTAGTCCTGTGATTAATTTGATATTATTTGTTGCTTAAAATAAGTTTTCACAAATATGTATTTTTTTAAGTGATT
Organism: Lepisma saccharinum; assembly: GCA_022664845.1. Lineage (NCBI taxonomy): Eukaryota > Metazoa > Arthropoda > Insecta > Zygentoma > Lepismatidae > Lepisma > Lepisma saccharinum. The sequence goes on along the minus strand of JAGDQP010021893.1, from coordinate 9,828 downwards.
TCCCCTATGCATGCTCTGCCTCCGGAAGGCTTGTGTCAATCAAAACGTTTATGTTTAGAAAAATTGTGTTCGTAAATACTTTTTGTTGATCTGAAACAAAAGTATCGATAAATATGTTATACTTGAAGGATATTTCGAAATTTTCTTGTAAATATGAGCGTCGCAATCTGTTCAATTTTACTGCTGGTCATAAAATCACATGCTCGACCGTGTAGATCAAGTTACGATTGCAGAATGAACTACTGAAGAGCACTGGAGTGATCTGTGCATTGCAAATTTATTGTGTATTTTGCATTTCGGAGCATTATAACATTTTAGGCTTTGTCCATAACTTTGCTCCTGTTTATAAGAGAAGGAAATTAAGGTTTGCTGGTCCTGTGTAATTGAAGATAACAACAGGATTGAATATCAGTCCTGGCCCGATCTCACCCGGCCAGGTCAAAAGTTTTCAGACGTCCGGTTGGACAAAGCAAAATCTCGTTGTGGCACTCTATTCTGCTCATTTTAGTACCTCCTCCAAGTAGTGGGTCAGGACAAAAAATGAAACCGAAATCCACCCCCATTTACTTGGTATAAATACGTGGAGGAACCATGGAAAATCTCAGATTGGACCTCTAGTGCCGTTCCGTGAGCAGCGACTTTTGCAGTTCGATTATGGTGAATGGGCGATCGCATTATGAACTGCTTTCATCCCGGAAATGATAAAAATTTTTTTGCGAAAGTACACAATGAAAGCATGAAAGGAAAAATATTGAAAATAATGAAATATCATTTTGTTCTTGCAAATAGAGGTACCCAGTGAAAAAGATAAATAATGTCACAGGTTCGTAAACCCAGAGTTATAAGAGAACCAAAAGTGTTTGAAAAGTAGGGTGAGTCTGAGGGAATAGTGATTTAGATACTTATAAGCTATGATTAAATAAAATTTTATGTTGACGTAATTTTAGGTATATAATTAAGCCGCTGCTGTTCAGTTCTATTAGCTCCTGTTTAGGTTCTAGTGGTCTCTGGTATAATTCCGGGTGCGGGTTCATAGTTTCTTTGGTGGTTATCCATCATTAGAAGACCTTTCGGAGAGCTTGTTAAGTAAAGAAGGCGCGGTCTCCAGTGCTGGAAGCCTTTTCGACGCCATCGGATTTAATAGGAAACTGGCAGTTTGTCGAATTTTAATCAAGAAGCTTCAACGTTGTAGAAGAAGAATGCATTGGTTCGGATTCAACTTTAACTCTGAAATAATACCTTAAATAGTAAGTGCGTCTCCAACTACTTACACACGACAGCATTTTATGAAATGTCATTGTGAATATGACTTTCTTTTTCTTGTTCTTTTAATGGTTCTTGACTTGCAGCTTGTGTACGGACGAATAAAAGTACAAACTATAATGTTTATTTAGAGTGCAAAGAATGTATTAAAATGCACTGAGCACAGGAACTGTGTCAATTTACCACGAACAATAGTAGATTCACATCAATCCATTATGCAAAATATGTTAACAAAGCTATGATCAGTGCTTGGCAATCGTCGTTCAATGTTTGTTCAGTCCATATCGTTAACATTGAATGCACTTAAAAAATCTTTACATTCCTTTGTAATTAGCTTGTGACCTGAAAGAAGATGTAATGGAACATGTATGTAAAAAATTCAAAACAACAAATAATACTGAAATTTCTCAGCAAACATGTACAGGTACGTCATAACGTGAAAAGATGAAAAAAGAGCACAAGTTCAGGAGGACGTGCCAGTTTTACTTGTCTTCTTTCCTCCAGTGTCCCATCATAAAAGCATGAAGAAAAATTGAAGGTTATGAAAGTAAAACATGACAGAAGTAGGAGCATACAGAAAAGTGTGGAGGAAAAATACTTGACATTTATATACACTGCTCGCTATTAAAAATGCAACATGCTATTAAAAAGATAGCAGCTCCAAATTTGGCAGATTAGATACCGTAAGGTACAAATAGCAAATGATAAACTTACTGCTCTGTGCGATGGCGACAGCGGAACAGAACTGCTGAAGGTCAGTAGCCTATAAGCCCACCATGGCCATTCAAAACGGCAGCAATACCGCAAGGCATGGAGAGGATGAACTTTTGAATCTTCTTCTAGGGTATGGTAAGCCATGTATCTTCAACACGATACCACAGGTTATTAACTGTAGCTGGGGAAGATCCTTGGCGTGAGAGGTGTTGTGCAATCATAGACTCGACGTGTTTAATCGGCAAGAGATTAGGTGATCGCACCGACCAAGGAAACAGGGAAACATTGTGTTCAGACAGGAAGACTAGGACATCACGTGGCACATCTGAGAGCGCGCTATACTGCTAGAATACGGTCCCCGGCAAGGCCTGCTCTAAAGGGACCACAACCGGGCCCAACATATTGTCGATGTACCTTTGGCTGGTCACATGTCCGTCAATGCATAGAAGGCACAAACGGGTACGAAATCCAATGACATTCCACACCATAATACTCGATGCAGGACCATAGTGGCGATACAAAAAGCAGGCGTCACCCAGCCTAATGCCACGGTACCGCTAGATACAAATACGATCATCATGATGCTGCAGAGAGAAGAGAGATTCGTCTGAAAAGAGCATTTCCTGTCATTCGGCTTTCCATACGCGACACCATGGCACAACGGTAGAGCGCTCACCTCTGGTGTCTTTAGTCCTCTGTTCGATCCCGACTCGTGTCATGTGGGTTTTATGGTGGACAAATACAGTGTGCGTGGGTTTTCTCGGAGTTCTTCCGTTTCTTCCCGATTTCTTTCGTCCACCAATTCTCCCATCATCATCCATTCGGCCTGAGCCGAAGTTACATAAAGTACTTAAAATACAGAAAAATTCAACCTCCACCTCACGATGAGACTTCGACCTTGAACTCACCTTCAACTTCGCGATGGAACTTAAAGCGCTACCAATTTAATCTTAGCCTCACTCAACAGTAACTTAATTAGGCCTCAACATCATTTGCCATCGGCCTCCCTCATCCTCAACCTCACAATGAAACTTCAACCTTGACCTCACTCATCCTGAACCTCGCGATGGAACTTCAGCCGACCTCCTCATCCTCAATCTCACGATGTAACTTCAGCCTGGAGCTCACAACCTCGACCTTGCGTCTTGATGTCTAGGTCAGATGAGGTTTGACCTCGCAAGGTTCAGCACCTTTGCTTCACCCTCAGGTTTGAACTTGGGCTTCAGCCTTACTCAACTTCATGTTGCAACTTGTCAATCACCCCCATCCTTCGGTATCAACTTCGCCCTTACCCTCACGCTTCAAGTTCGATACAAGCTTCACTCAGTGATTCTCATCCCCACACATGAATTTGGCCTCACCCTCTGTTTCAACGTTACCCTCACACCAACATCTCTGCATCATCTTCATAACCCTCATCCTCAGATTGCACCTTAATCATCATCCCCCCTTACTTTGCCACTTGATCCTCGTCCCCACCATTACACAGTGGGGATGAGGGTATGTGAAAGTAAGATAAGTTTTAATGAGGTTGAACAACAACGATATAAGTAGCAAAAGTACCAGTCAAAACTAGATCTATATGACTATTCAAATAGTCGAATAATATTCGATGGTCTCGGCCATTTCGAATAATATTCGAAAATTTCCGCATATTGAATAATCGAATTTTCACTAATTTTGATTAAAAACGACTGCAGTAGTTTTCTTCAGTGGCGTTCTCTAGTTTAACAGCTCCCCGGTATTCTGAATGGTTAGCACGCTCGCTTCCTGTGCGTGTGATCACGGAGCCAGTCCGTGAGTGGCCATTAAAAAGGGTGGTTCGAATCCCACTTTGCCAAAAATGTAGATCTCGTCTTTAGAAGCTCACCAACTCGTATAGGTCATCAGTAAGTGTTAGGTTTTGATTCTTAGTTACGTAGTAATTAATGTCTAGAGTGGTCTTTAGTTAAAATAATAGCCATTTAATTATTTCACAACTACAGCAATTGTACTTTTCCCATAAACATTAATACAATTGAAATGTAACATATTACCTGACAGTTAGTTGCTTATGTATCGACTGGCACATGTCCCGTTCGAATCCGCTATTAACCATTCGTGACCTTTACTTGTAAGTTAGGCGAGCATTTTTGTTGCAACTTATCAAATACGCTACTATCCACCGAGATCAATAGTAAGGAAATTTTTTTTTTACCTTCCTCGACATCATGAACCTTGCAATGCAGGAAGAATATAGGAAGATAACTGTCAACATTATCTTTTGTTCCATCGAAAGTCTTAAAATTCATTGTCGACATAGCCATGTTAAAATGAGCAATACTTTTCCGAAAACGAACCAAAATCTCACCTAAATTCCTATACGTGAGCTCAAAATCCCTTTGCTCGTCGCCAATCTGTTAGGTTTTGATTCTCAGTTATGTAGTAATTAATGTCTGGAGTAGTTTTTAGTTAGAATAATATCCGTTTAATTATTTCACAAGCACAGCAATTGTACTTTTCCCAGAAACATTAATACAATTGAAATGTAACATAAATATATTACCTGACAGTTAGTTGCATCCGTTAAAACATCTCATTTTACGTGCATTTGAGTTGTCACATATGTGAGGTTAGTTCATTCCTTTTATAATAGTTAATTCCATCAGTATAGTCTCGATTTGTAGTTTTAAAGCATACGAAATCCTCGTGATTCCCTCTTATTTACACCAACAACAATCTGCACTCAGAAATCGTTAAAATCTGTTCATTTCATAAATATTTCCAATGTCCATTGTTCACACAAAGATCAACAATGCTCTTAATTAAATTAAACTTTTAAATACATTGCTCTGAATATTTTGCTGAATAAAATTAAACAATAATCAATATAATATTTCACTCTAACAGTAAGTATGTGATTAAACACTCAAAGATATGTCTTATTTTTTAGATCTGCATTTATTGCATTATATCATAAATATTCACAAGTTGTTTACTTCGTCTCAATGTGGTAATTCTTCTTTTCTTTTTTCTTTTTGTTTCATTAGATATAGGAGTCGCTGTGGCTCACACTGCGGCACATCTGACCAATTATCGGATGATCGAGTTAAAATCCCGGTTAGGACGCTGAGGCTTTTCTTCAGTGCTCCTATGCCTGGCGTTCTGAGATTCACTCAGCCTCCTATCAAACTGAATATTAAATTGGTACTACTGGACACCTTGGGAAATAAGGGAGGTCGAGTCTCGATCTCACTTTGTGCCGTTGGTCTCCACATTTACTATGTTCCGTTCACGGTACTAGCGCACCGCAAAGGGGATGCCTTTACGTTCTCCTTTGATATAACTGCAAGATTGAATACTAATGTCATAAATTTTAGTCTACTGAGAGGCATTAAACGGTTCCCGAGAACGATGATGTGTTTGACAATTTTCGTCTCGAATTGTTAAGAAAATGTTGATTTAAACCACCCCATATCTGGACACATTTCCACTTCACGTCCCATCTTCAGCAGCTTCACCCTGTCTCCAAGAGTACTTTTGGTACACCATATTCCACAGCTACATGTCTAACAGCCATTCCACGATTTAAAACACACTCCACATCTAATTTCATGCAGTCTTCGTCCCATTTTCCTCGCTTCTTTTCCTCTCTTCTTACCTTCGACACTGTTCCACCTTAAAAAAGACAAGAACATTCTATTCAGTACACTAAACTAGTTCCCTTTACTTTGTCCGGTACTACCCGAAACAATAGTGTCCGATATTACCCGACGCATACGTTGCACGAGAATATCCGCTATATCACAACATGTTATTAAAATACCTTACAACGCTTGGCAAACTATTGGCAACACATTCACATATGAAACGTATCTCAACTGAAGGTTGAGATACTTTGAGAACTTACTATTCAAGATAGGGTGCACTGGAATATTGCTTGATCCTATGACTATCATGAACAAAAACATAAACTTCCTCACAGCTTCTACGCCGCTCAACGCTACTGAAACAAATTACGATCACTATCTGCACTTGTTCCATGCTTTCACCTCTTGCCAATCACCTGACCCCATTTATTACTGTTTGCCCTGTATAGGTTCTGTACGATACTAGGCACCGTCCGATACTATACGATTCTCCTCTATATACAAGTCATCAATTTTATATGTTTGCAATATCGTTAAGAACTAGCGTGAATAATTTGATCTGGTTGAGATCCTTTCTTAAAATTGGTTCTACGTTTAGAATTTGCATGGCTTGCTTGATTGCGTGAGCCATTACGCATTTTTTAAGCCATATTGTTATAAAAACGATTCTTGAACTGACAATATTTCTCATATACCTACCTTCCTTCAAAATACTTTAAAAGAGCATTTTCTAATTGTAGGCATAGTGTATAACTAAAGTGAATTTGGTATACTTCGTATAAAAAAAATGCGATAGCGAACGCCGTGCATCTAGGCCACCCAAATGGCACATTCTTATATCATGATTGCGTCTGGTAAACAGACCCCCTGTTTCTTCTTCCTTCGTCTCTCCCATACTAAAATCAGCAAACATCATGGGCACATTTTTTAAAAAATGTACTTGTATTAGTATCGATAAAATGAAAGAATAAAAGCGAGACGAAACAATATATTTAAATTGATGGGGGGAGAAACACACTCAATGAGAAATTTAAACCGAAGGATGTCTGTTTGTTATGGGTAGCATTATGATGCTACATAGTGTTAGGTTAGGTTTGGTGAGTACAAGGGACATTCACGATGGGTAGTTTCGATGTTTAGTTTCAACCTGCATTAGTTAACTTAGGGTGCAGATATTATTGTTAAGCCATTCTATGTAATTATATATATATACGTGGCTTTAATTTTGGATTTACACATGAAATGAATTTAAGCTAAGCTAATTCAAGCAAATTCAATGTAAAACAATGTCGGGACCAAAGTTATACAGCGTAACTTAACGCAAGCTAACACAACGTAACTTAACGCTAACTATTGTAACAAAGCTTAATGTTATGTAACAGTGGGAATGAAAGCTGAAGTTTTACCTGAAATATCATGTTATAAATATTAGTTTGTTATCGATTCAGACGAACTATCGTGTAATTGAGTCAACATTGGTAAGATGTACAATTTGCAACTGGTGACGTGCAAATGTTATGACACTGTGATGATATGTTACTTGAACAAGTTCAAATAGATGGCAAGCAAAAGTACATACGAATGTACACACTGTCGGAATTTTAAACGGAAGTTGCGTCAAGAACTGTGACGTATATGAGAACAAAAAAAAAAAAGTGTAAAGATATATGACCTCACCTAACCTACACAATCCCATGGTTACTAATTTAAGATAATTACGAAAAATGCAAGAAAGCAATTAAAAATAATTAATATGAACATATATAAATATATTTTGAAAGAAAAAAAGATAGCTCCCTCCGAGATTCGAACCTTGGTTTTTTACTCGGCAAACCAACGCCTTAACCACTACGCTACGAACTTGCTGCGGTGATTTAGCCGTTGTATTTGTGGTTCACGTGTTACGTACTTACGTAACATGCCAGTAGTGACGCGTTCTTCACGCAACTTCCGTTTAAAATTCCGAGAGCGATGGACTCTAAAAGTGCATACGTATTTTTTTATTAAAGTAGTGAATGTCATATTTATATTGATAACGAAACTATTGTTTAGCGAAAGCTACATATTATTTGTAAAATTAGCTAATAAAGTACTATTATGATAACTTTATGTAATGAACTTACCCTGAGCAAAGAATATCCGAGATATTTGAGTTACCAAGGAATGTAAAAGACTAAAGTAGGTAACGGTGAGAGAGATTCACGACTATATTGAATAAAGGTTGTGACGTAATTTACTACCTAGTTTTTATTCACCGAATAACTATTCATTTGCCGGAGTGCAACACTCTCTGGTAGGTGGATAATGAAAGTTTAGTCCCACTCCCACCCAATTTGGAGCGTAAGCCTGGGTCCATGAAAGTGGGCATCTTAACTACGTCCTTGTCGAAATCTCGTAAGAATCAACCGCACCTGAGGTAGAAGATTTTATGAACGGCGCACAGCGACTACAATTTTGCATACTAAAGTATGCATATATGAGAGAGAGAGAAAAAAAAGGAGAGCGAAGAAGAAGAGGGGGGAGTGCAGATAAAAATATGGAATTGAAACTTAGTAAAACCTAACATTATGAAGTTCAGTTCCCAAAAATCTAACAGCAAGATAGGAGTGACTTTCGGATTTTATATATTTTCAGGGCTATTCGAATATAAGACGGGTGCTAGAAAACTTAATTAAATCACTTTCAAAATGGAGACCAAACTAGGTGGTCAGATTACTCATGGTTTCCAGTGGAAGTGGAACTGCAGAGTTTTGAGACATCTAGAATAATGTCAAAAGTCAAAGCTTATGTTTTGTTTCAGCTGCGTTCGGTTGCAAATTCGGTGGACTTCATTGAACGTACTGGTTCGGAATACATTGTAATAAGGGATTCCATCAGGTTTTTCAGATAGGTTGGGTGTAAAGTCAAAATTAGGAGGGTATACTTGGAGTTTTGCATAGTTTCTATCAATTTTTGACGGCAAAAAAGTTAGTTGGTTGGTAGTCTCGAGGATTGTACCAGAAGAAACCCAGTAGATACCGTAGGCCATACCACCTTCTATTCCAGACTACTAATGCAAATTGAATATGAAAAGAAAATGAATGAATGATAAATTTCTGCTTAGTTTCTATCATAAAGAGCCAAGATTATATACCCAAACTGTATCAAATTGAAAAATTACTAATGTTGAAAAAGCAAAATTAGCACGTTCCTTATAAGCAGAGTAGAACTTAGATGTTCCACATTTCAAACGTAAAAAAAGAAACACATTTATTTAATAGTATATTAATAAATTATAGCATGGAAACGAATTTGTGCCAAACTGAAAAAAATAATTCTTCTCTTGAAATAGCCAAAAAAGGGGCATTTTCTATTAATATCTTAAAATCTATCTGTTCTGCACATGCCACTCTATATTCCACCTATTGAGAATATAACTTTCCAATAATTACAACACTAATGAACAAGTATTTATAACAATTCGCACAGACGAAATGAACACGGCAGAGCTGAAACGGGTCACTGGCTGTCGGGAGAAGCTGGTCAAGTTTTGGACTGTGTCATCGGGTTTAAGATTCGAACCCATTCAGACCCGGTGATTCGATTTAGATCTGATAACCCGGAATTTAAAGGAGAGATCATAATTATTTTTTTGCGATTGAACAGTGTTTCTTTCAGGGGTGACAAGGACCTGAGATGTTACCCCGAGAACACGAAAACTACGATGCCGAAATTCCCAGGTAAATAGATTTTCCAGATCGGGTCAATCGGGTTACCCGGTCACTTATGTTTGGGTCAGGACCTGGCACCAGGTCATCGAGAGTGGTCCGGATTTGGCTCTGGAACACGCACAAAAAGTGAGCGTGTGTGTAAAGTAAGAGAAAAAATAAAGATGAACAGAGAGAGGGAGTGAGAAAGACCAATAAAAAACATGAAAACTACATTATCATTATGCTAAAGAACACACACACTGTTTACTCGGATTCTCACCAGTAAGTGTTCCAACCCCGGAGGTGAATCTCTGTTTGAATACTTCAGTTTATTCGAAGAGAAAACTGACTGGTGGAGAATCGAACCGAGGCTTGCCAATTGGAAGTCCAGCACGACAGCGATACTTCACAGGTGACTCTAAGCAAAACGTGCTTAACAAATCGTATAGTTTTTCTTTCTAGGAATAATAACATGAAGAGTGGATATTTCAGATTAATGACGTGTTCTTAACTGTCCTGGTAACGTTTAGAAG
>JAGDQP010021892.1:0-31164 GCA_022664845.1 Lepisma saccharinum | reverse complement strand
TGCATCACCCCGTATATCATTCCGATTATTGTGTGTCCTTTCTACTTAAGAAATCTACAACATGTATTTTCCAGCGACTACTCAATTAGCTGCTGCCGCGGTGGCTCAGTGGTAGAGCGCTGACCCTGGTGCGTGCGTTCTCAAATTTGATCCCGCCTCGTTCCATGTGGGCTTTGTGGCGGACAAATACCGTATGCATGGGTTTTATCAGGGTTATTCCGTTTCCTCCCACTTTCTTCATTCCACCAATTTTCTTATCATCGTCCATTCGGCCTGAGCCAAAGTTGCTTGAAATCTTAAATAAAATTCGATTCAAGTAGCTGGTATCGCATTATATGCGAAGGAACGAAGAATGAAGATATGATTCAGTGTTTGAAGTGCGCGTCTAGTTTCATACCAAATGCGTGAATGTAAGTGCAAATAAGAGAACATTTGATTGAGGTAAGTGTTGAAATTAATAGAAATGACTGGTGCTCCAAATAATGTATTGTATTAAAGAAAGCCTATAGTTTCGTCCCTGCAAACAAGGCCAAAGTTGCTAAACTCCCATGTATTACAAGCTATAACATAAATACATATACATTATAGTTTTATGATGATCATCTTACATTACTCCTTTCAAATTTCCATTTTCACTACTGGTCTAGTTTATAATAACTAGTAGTACAATTTATAGTACATTATTTTAATTGCACCACTTTGGATCTTCACAATTTTGCATCACAGCTTATCCATAACACCTGCAGTTTGAATATGTGTACGTACATGCTTAAAGGACCAAGCCACAATATACACTCATTACATTTTACTAACTTGACTTAGATTGTGTACAAATCAAAGAGAATCTCAAAGTGGTACAATTAAGATACTGAACCTTAAACATTAAACTAAAAAACGCATTGAAAATGTGTTCTTGCGCTGAAATATAGCATAGTGAAGTTTTTAACTTAATGACCAAGCGCTTCGGGCCTATCTGCACGAAATTTGGTATAAACATTATTCGATACAACAGGCAAATTCTGTAGTGTCTCGTTGTCAGTTGCCAACCTTTGGCCATTTCCAAACTGGTCCTTGTCCAAACGCCATAAATGTTGGGAAATTGACCAAAAACACTTGTTATACACTTCTTATTTTTAAAAGCTAGAACCATGTGTAGCTACGAATACCTTAAAAATTGGGTGAAATGTTAGTTTACCAACATTTTACCTTCTTGCAAAAAGATATTGGAAAAAGATAAAAAATATATACTATTTTTACTGTTAGTTACAATTTTGTGCTTTAATTTCTTACGATAATTAAATGATTCTGGAGGAGGGTTGGAATCGCAAAATCTTACTAATGTGTTAGAAAATAATAAAATGAACTCAGTAATGGCAATATCTCAATTTTAAATTTTTGGGGACAAGACCCCGTTTGGAAATGGGCGCCTCTTATAAACCATAAGGTGTAGAGATGTGGTTGAGGTGCCGTTGGATAAGTCTTGGCCCAACTAGCTCAGTGCTGCCGATGCAGTCTTCATCAGGCGCCACAGTTGCCAGTGTTGCTAACCATTTAAAAAATAGATTCCATTTTTCAGCAGCTTTTATGTCGTTATATGTGTGGGCACCAGACTTGGCATGAATGTTATTCGATACAATAGAAAAATACTTTGGGCGTTTCTCTCCCTAAGCACTCCAGTTGATAGTATTGCAAATCTATTTTATAAAAATGAATGTTTGTCTGTCTGACAAAGTACCTATACGACTTCGTGCAGTTTCTGAATAGTAATTTACCATCAGAAATAATTATTAAAGAGAATGCATTGAACAAAATATTAGTTGCTAATTAATGCCTTACTTTGTGCACAGGAGAACGATGGAAATTTGGCAATCGGGTGGTGCGGAAAGCAATCTATTTCGAAATAGGAGTTGCATGTTGCAAAATGGTGATCGTCAGAGTTCAAAAAATGATCAAATCACGTACAGCGAATGATGGACAACTCATCACACTAATCACAAACGTTCACTTCAGTCAAATATAAAAGAACTCCCTGGGCGTGCTGACAGAATCATATTAACATAGCGTGGCGATGAGAACTGATTGTAGGTGATGGAATGTAAACGAATAAACACCAATCTGTCATCTAGCTTTTCGTGAAAGTATCTTTCATTGCGTAACTGAAGTTGTTGCGAAAATATGTTTTGTAAGCACAAAAAGTACATCGAGAGGTTGAATTTGTGGGGTCAGGCATTTCCTCAGGATTTTTCGTTTAGGGGGTATTGAAATTTCCAAGGGGAGCGGTTGTAAAAAAAATCTATAATAACTTCTCTCTATGTAGTTAGGAAGTTATGTATTATGAAGTACATTACAAACTATTTCTGGCAGGCAGGAATATAACAATAGTACAGGTTTGCCTTATATCAAAATAAACTAGGATTAAGAATAATTGTGCTTCGATGGAAAACGCCGACGAACCATAATCTATTAATTTTCATAGCAAAAATAGGCATTTACACTGGTCACTAAAAGTTATGAAGAAATACATACAGCAGACGTATTATTAGTTAATCTTTAGAGGGAATTATCACTGAGACTTACTACACGATTTACTTTTAAGAAATATATGTGAACAAAATTAACATATAAAAACGTATTCCTATTATATTTTACATGATATATAAATGATCAAGTTTCTTAATATAGAATTACGTCTAGCCCCAACAGACGGTTCAATGGCTAACATTTACGAGCAACTTCAATTTCACTTTTCACCAAGACTGCAAGCTATAATAATGTTAGAAGCCCTGACTGAAATTTGTTCGAAATAGTTGTTGTCCTACTATTCTGGAGCAGCGAGATGAAGGTTGTAGTTGTCTTGAAAGAATTGTAGAAAACGTGCCCATTGGTATTACTGTAAACTGTGATTTTATATAGGGTAAGCCTGGGTCTATTTCGATCAGAGGGAGCCATATCAACGAGAATAAAAACAGGCCAATACAGTCATGAGTTGCAACAATTTCCCCTAAAAAATACTTCAGTTGATAAAATGAAGACTGAAAAAAATCTCACAAGTCATAACCGTATTGTCCTATTTTCCCCCTGATCGATATAGCCCCTTGAACGAAATAGACCAAGGCTACTCTAGTTGTACTTCAAAGTGAAAAACTAAGCATTGCCTATAAAGCGATCTTGTAGAAATACCCATGGACCTGCCGAGCTGAACGAAACTTTGTACTTCGTACTGGACATGGAGGATGGATAACTAGAAAATGGTGAAGAGAGAAGCGAAATAGAGAGGTCGACACCATCGGGAAGCCAGCAAGGACGACGCTAGTTTTTCTAGGTCAAATTATAGGTTGAGAAGTAACCAGGAAGAAGGCATTAGAACACTGCGCAAGATGCTTTGCAAATGACATCTCGCCCAGCACTGTGAACCAGAGATCAGAACAAGGATACAAGATAGCAGACCTTAATAAGACTCCAGAAAAATAACTTGAATTTAGTTGAGTTTATCAAAGCAACTACCAATTTCCAAAAGAAAATACTGCTTTTCTGCGCAGAGAGGAAGTGAGTAGGAACTTCTGCCTTTCTGCCCCCTGTATGGAAACAGAGTTTTTTTAAGAGCCTTCGACGCCTCCTAACTCGGCAGGGGGTTAGTGATGCGTGAACGCTTACGTAGCTGAACAAAGGCGATCTTCATCACGTTTGACAGGACCTTCATCACGTTTGACAGGTCCCTCGTTAGTATTGATAGGACGATCGTGCCTGTAGCAGCAACGTGTAAGTGTTCGGCACGCTGGGTGGATGAACCGTAAATGTTGGCCAGTGTTTTTGGGTATGATTTTGCCCCTTGTATCCTCTGCATAGGTTGTTATACAAACCAACCAAGTTAACGTGATCACATCTGTGTAAGTCATCGTGGCGGATATTTATTTCCGGACGCTACGCCAGAGGATATAGCTCCATTGTTTGCTGCTCGTGCAAAAGTCATTTTACGTGATCCGAGCACCGTAGATGGATTGTTCGCCTCATATTTGAAATCCCACAAGACAGCTCCAGCAGCATAAAAGAAGTTCGATCGGGGTCTTCAACGCATGCTGAAATTGAACCGTGGTGCATTGGTGGATATATTGCTGGCCAACGATATGGAGGCCCTCTTCAAACCCCGGTGCGACCAGTGATTACATACCTAGTGGACCAGTGTATACATCCTAGTACGTATTGCCTCAGTGTAATCATCCCGGTTGTAGTGGACCTCCTTCCTAGTCTGACGCAGTGTTCGAGTTGTAGAGGGGACTTTATTGTGGCCAAATGCGTGTTGGACACCATCAGTACATACTTGAAAACCAATCCCATTCAGCGTACCGAGTGTCATTTACGTAAAGTGCACAACTGCATGTAGTTTGGAACACAGGAACGGTGATTGCGCAACATATGTCAAGTTATATGAACGATCCTGAACTGTTTGGCGAGTATTATTCCATTGTTGTTGCACAGAGCCATACTCATATCTTGATGAGACCTTTATTAAACCTAGTTTGATAGTTTATCAAGAATCCATAGTGCATTGCACAATTGATCCCTCTAGTGCTTCAGCAGCAGCAGAACACAGCGGATTCAATGTAATATGCACAAGGAAGCTCACTGATTTTTAAGGGTTTAATATTTCCCCTAACGTGTACATCATGCGTGAATTCTGTGTGGTTGCGTGTGATGCGACACAAATAATCCATTGCCTGTAGAAATTACCATGTGAACGTTCCGACTTAGCTGCAGGGTACCAGCGTCAAGTGGATTAGCTAACTAATAATTTGTACGGGTTAGAGTGGAGTACCTCCAATGGGTATAGTGTATCACATATCCACCATCTTGTTGCACAATGTTGCTAGATGGGATCCATCTTTTACTTTAAGGGCCATGAAAAGATGGTTGCTTTACGTAAGATATTATTGTTGGGAAATGTAACAAACCTTGAAGATCAAGCATGTACAGCGTTGCGCACATTACAGTTTAAAGTTGATATTACCAACTGTACGTATCATCAACCAGTGCAAGAGAATGCATGCGCACTGCGAACCTGCATATAGTTACAGTGTTGGATCAAGTTACAACCTGCAAAGGTGGTGGATGATATATCCACATTACACTTGTAAAACTAGTACCAATAATTATATACAACCCAGGAGTTGAAGGTGGTTGTCATTTCGTGAAAAGAAACTCAAAACACAAAAGGATTAGAGGTAAAAAAGTTTTTATTACAATAAACTACTCTACTACATATGGTCTTACAACTAAACTATTCTACTACATAAGTGGTATAATATAATTTTAACTTTGTGGTTTTACAATTTACATTTTGGTTACTTTTTGATTCGTCGGACGTACGGACGTACAAACTGATCATTCCATGCTGGGTTGGTGGTTGACAATTTAGATGTAATATGTACATTACGTACTCTAAAGTATAGGTATACAACACAAAACATACCACATAGCACGGAATCATCAACTTGGTACTGAATGTCATTGACATGGAATACTTTACAGTTTCTTTGGAGGAAATTAACAAGTGGTCTCGGCGGAGGTTGTGCTAGGAGGTCAAAGCAAAAACTCCCGCCGTTGGTTATTGATATACAAGGTGATCCAATGTGTACCTTTACGATACGATGGACTTAGGTTCACAATTAAGGCAACAGGAGGTTGTACGATTGTAGGTATTGTGTCCAGTGCATATATACCACTTAATATAGACGCTGCACGGCAATCGTGTAACATCGCGTCTACGAGTTCTTGATTCCGCATAGTCACGTGGAGGTACATTCATCATCTTCATGCACTGTAAGTACACTGGAGCTTAGAGTAATGGGGGAGGTGTTATATACGCATGGTGGCTCGTGGGAAACGTATTGTGCTAGATCATTGTACTGTAAGTATTTGGCATAACACTGAGCTTCGTACAGCGCGGAGCGAAATATGGCAAAGTGGTGTTGTTAATGGGAACAATGACTTGCCGGGAATAACATTTGCATAGCCTTGGGACACTGGATGTCCTCAAGGGTAATAACGGTCATATCTGTTGTAAATACGTTTGACGACGCTGACCATGGGAATATAGAGTATCTATGCATTTCGTATACTTGAGAAGGACACGTTGTAAATCGCAGTACGGAATATCTCCAACGGACCAGTCAATACCAAATACATGTGTGGATAGGGAATCATTATCTAACTGAATGGGTAACGGGAGTTCACTGGGATCAAAGGGAGCTTGAAAACCCCAATTTTGCATGGTATTAGCATCGGGATTCACAATGGCTACTTCCTTAACGATGGATTCTTCATCGCCGGTTTGATCAAAGGCGGAAAAATGAATTATCGTACTCATGCTGTCGCCTACTCACTACTGAGAAAAGGTACCTGTTAACACAATCTTTTATACCATTGCTGACACTTTAAAGAGTATTATAAGTGTAAGTGTTGCGGTTCTTATCGATCTGGATAAGGGAATCAAATTGTGAATAGACAACATATTTGATGGATTGCTCTAAACATTCAGTAAAACCAATTTTAATATTCACAGGGAAATCCTTAACAACATCCCATGTCGTGTCGTCGAGAGTAGTTGTTGGTGAATGTATAAATACATACAACATATAGCCATTAGGATAATCGTGGAATGTAATGGTATGTCCTTTATTCTGATTAAATATGCCGGTACCGGAAAACAAGGCATGATAACAAGGTACGAACAAATTGTTTGCAAAGTCTGGTGTTAATGCTGTGGGAGGATATAACTGAGAACCTACTTGCACCTGCAGATGGTATAGATTAAAGTGTTGGAACTGGAAGGGATTCTCATTATATTGACCATTGAATGCAGTATTTCGAGAAACCCAATCACAAGACCTTTGTGTACATTTCCCAAGAAGACCTTAGCGAGAGTGTACGTTGATACGATTTGAGGGATGGTATGGGTACGAGTTTCTACACGTGTCAATGGTAGTTTCGCTGTATTTTTAAGCATATAGCTATTCAACTGAAGTGCCAAAACCGCTTATATATCCATACGACAGGCATACAGTATGACTTCATCCACAACCCTATAATTCGAATTGGCAGCATCCATGAGACAGAAAGCATCTCATGGACGGAGTGAGGGGTCCTGGATTCGATTTCCCGGCGCTGCCAAGGATTTTTTCAAAGGCGTGTGGGTCTGGAACGGTGCGCACCAAGCATCGTGATGCAATTGGGGAACACTATGAATAAAAGATAGTGGCGATCACAGTGAGAGCTAGCTTAGGTTCTCTTCTCCCAACCCGTCTTGTCAGCGTGGGAACAGTAGACGAATCCCCTCCCTCCGTGGAGAGGTTTCATCCAGTAGTGGATTGAATATGGCTGTGATTTATTATTTTTATGTAATTCACAGCCATATGCAATTAACTACTGAATGAAGCCTCTCTCGGAGGGAGGAGTGGTCTACTGCTTCCACGCTGACCAAACTTATCAGTAGAAGAGAGCCGAAGCTCTCAACTCTGATCGCCACTGTCTTTTATTCACAGCAGCTCCCCAATTGTCCTCACGATGCTGGGTCAACACCGAAATTTTGATCCTCCACCGGGAATCGAACCCGGGCGAACTGAAGTCGAGCGCGCTACCGACTAGGCTGCGCAGGAAGCTCGAATATATATATTTCCGCCCGAAACGGGACGAGACGACCGTAGAATGGAAGATACTGCATAATAAAGAACTGCACAGACTACATGATTCGCCTGATAGCATAAGGCCATGTAGTTAGGATGGGGGGAACAGAAGATTATATTCCATCGTGGTTGGTAAGCCGGAGGGAAAGAGGCCATTTGGAGGACCCAGATATTGTTAGGATGACAGGGGTCTATTAAGAAAAGATCTTTGAGAGGTAGATGTTCATGATAAAAACTTACTTCTTGCCCAGAATCGAAGCCAAAGGCGAACGATTGTCAGTGAGGCTATGAACTTGCGAGTTCCGTAAGCCATGGAGTGAATGAATTTATATGTAGAACAATTAACCCTTGCGTAGGTATAGTGTCATTACTAGTGATAATCTTTGCTGCCTTGTAACTAACGGGCCCTGAGTTCGATACCTTTGGGCGGAGCCCACTTCAAACTATGGATCTAATTGAAAGCAATGGCAAATCACATTCGGTTCACCTTACACTAGGGACCTTCCTTTCATAGACTAGCCGCTGACTAGACCATAGATCAACACTACGTTATTATTGTGTACGGTTTTTCTTCACTCTGAGTTCCAAGTACAGCACGGAAGCCGTGATGAATTGTCATTAACGGAGAGATGTCCTGTTTTACTACCGAATGCTGGAATGGTATATAGAAAAGGAAATCTGAGCGATGATGTCTCTAAGCGACTAATCTTCCTGGGAAGGTAGCACGCAGCCAGAAATTTATTTTAAATTATATCTGTGCATTCACCTGTGTGACTGAGAGAAAAGGTTGGGAAACCTCAGGGAGGTCTTCGGCCGCTGGATCGAACCCACGACCTACCAATTGCTACCACTAAGCTACGAGGGCTCGGTGCAGGATTGTAAGTGATCACAATTACTCAGTTTGCACATAAATGCAAGTGAATACATTTCATCCAGCGCTCGAAGTGGGGGTATGAGGGGGCACGCCGTGCCTTTACCTTTTTTGGATTTGGCGTACTATTTCTATTTGGCCTACCTTTCTAATAATGGAAGTTAATTGCCTTTACTTTCAATAGGCAATCGTTACATTAGGTGCAAGGGTAACGTTACCTTTCTCACCCACTTCTCCAAGCGTTGCCTCACCTTTTCTAACCCACTTCGAGCACTGATTTCATCAACTTAGAGAAATATTTAATGAAATACGCGGGCCATATTTATTATAAACGGTATACAAAAGTATCCTATGATTTATGCAATTCCACTTTTGAAAACTCTACTATAATGTCCATCAAACAGTCTTCAAACTGATAAAAATATTCAAAACCTATCTCCCCCGTCCCCCGACTTCAGAGCGGTAATCGATGCCTCTCAAAATTCCAAGGCAAAACTAATGTTGAAAATTTGTTTCAATTGGGCTCTACTTCTTCAAATGTTTCTGCTGTCGAGCAAGTAAGAGATTTCACTACTAGGTTTATGAACAGAACAGAAGTAAATGGAAAAAAAGATAGATTTATCTAAACAAGCTATACCCTTCGATAATAATCCTCGAGTCTAGACTGACTTGACCATTCTTCAGGAAGTGAAGAGAGGGGCAAATATTCTGTCCTTTAGGAGCAGTATTTATTGCCTCCGACCTTTACCTTCGTTCAGCTCACGTGTATGCCTTGCTGGAGGCATTAGTCGAGGAGGCCTAGTTGGAGCGCACCATAGAACCTCCTTTGTATTCAAGAAAACGCAAAAGAGTAGTATCCCACCTACCCCTCCGTAACCATTTATGGACTCGGAAGTAACAAAACATGTGTTTTGAATCACCATGTGTCCACACATTTTTTGCAGAAAACGCACGCTGGTGATGGTCTAGGCACAGTGCAAGACCTTTGGAGCTACTAGGCTCCAATTCTATTTGGTTGAAAGATATATGTAACAATTGTTGTCAACAATACATTGAGATCAACAATGAACGGTAAGTCATTTCTAAAATTTAGAACTATCATGTTCTCAGTATTGTTGTGTTACATGTTTGTGCTAAATCTTCTAGGTGGATTTACTGATGAGTTATAGAGTATTATTGTTGACAACAATAGCTTGATTTCAACAATGGTGAATAATGAAATCGAAAATCCGATGAAGTCCCGTGCTTCGTTTGCATGTGCTCTTCCTTTTGTAATTTTGATATCGAGAAATGAGTTCATTCTTGGTTTCTATTGATAATTGAATAGTGCGGTGGCTTTAGATAAATGTTTGCTGAGATTATAATAGATACTACCGTTTTCAACAATAAATTGATTGTAATAATGTTGAATTGGTTGAATGGAAAACATAGGTAAAGCGGATCCGAAAGAACTTGATCTATTTCATCTGATTTTCAATACTTAGCCCAAGGTCTATGTCTATATCTGCATTTGGTTGTTAGTTATTGACAGCCATTGCTGTCAACAATACACTTGTGTTAACAATGAACAGTTGATCAAATGGATTTTTAAAGCTCTGATATGCGGATGTACTTCGTTTTCCCATGTTCTTTCTTCTCTACTTTGGATATCGAGAAATGAATTCAAATCTTGTTATTGTATCTGCATTTGGTTGTGAGTTATTGACGGTTATTGTTGTACAACAATACATTTGTGTTGACAATGAATAGTTGGTGAAATGAAATTGTCGAAGTTCTGTATTCCTTGGTTTCTAGCCTTGCATATTTGTGCTGATTTGTGTATTTGTAGTAGTTGTTCGTCGTATGATATATGTAAGCATTGTTGTCAACAATACCTTGGGTTTAACAATGAACAATAAGTCATATCGAAAATATAGAATGCTTATATCCTGAGGATTGGTGTGTTACACGTTTGTGCTAGATCTTCTGATTTTATGTCAATTTAGTGATGAGCTATAGCTGAATATTGTTGGCAACAATAGCTTGATTTCAACAATGGTTAATAATGAAATCGAGAATCTGATATGCGGATGTACTTCGTTTTCCCATGTTCTTTCTTCTCTACTTTGGATATCGAGAAATGAATCCAAATCTTGTTTTTGTATCTGCATTTGGCTGTGAGTTATTGACGGTCATTGTTGTACAACAATACACTTGTGTTAACAATGAATAGTTAATCAAATGAAATTGTCGAGGTTCTGTAATCCTTGGTTTCTAATCTTGCATATTTGTGCTGATTTGTGTATTTGTAGTAGTTGTTAGTCGTAAGATATAAGTAAGCATTGTTGTCAACAATACCTTGGGTTTAACAATGAACGAAAAGTCATATCGAAAATATAGAATGCATGTACCCTAAGGATTGGTGTGTTACACGTTTGTGCTAAATCTTCTGATTTTATGTCAATTTAGTGATGAGTTATAGATAAGTATTGTTGGCAACAATAGCTTGATTTCAACAATGGTTAACAATGAAATCGAAAATCTGATATGCGGATTTACTTCGTTTTCCCATGTTCTTTCTTCCCTACTTTGGATATCGTGAAAAGAGTTCATTCTTGGTGTATATCGATTTTTGAAATTTTTAAAAAATCCCATTAAAGAGATAGGGCGATTGGAGCGCCATCTAGCTTTCGAGATTCACATTAAGTCGGCCCTTAAATCAACCTTAACGAAAAGATTTATTTACAATATAAGAACTGGGCAGTAATCTACTGTTAAAGTTCCAAAATCGTTGTTAAATAAATTTGTACATAATTTCCATTTTTTAAACTTCTCACAGCCTAACCCCCGTTCAGACAATACAAGTATGATACGCTATAGCTGGGTTAGGTCTGAAATCACAACATGAATTTCAATTAATGAAATTAGCCTACAGTTTAGACTTGAATCTTTTTCTAATTTCCGAAACGAACATAGCGAATCGTTAAAATCTTACGTTTGACAACCGTACTTATGTAGAAAGGTCGTGTAATTTCAAACATATCAGTTCTGAAAGAACAAACAAAAATGCAGAAGCGAAAATTAACGTGCATTCAAAATGATGGTATCCACTATAGTACAAGGGTAAATTCAACGTATACGAATCATTTTGTACTGTGCTGAGATTTAGTTATCTAAATGTAGGTGAACCAGACTTGGATTTTTTCGGAAGAGAAAGAGGAATTTTAAGAGGTTAGATATACATTACCTGAAAAGTAATTCGGTCCCCAGCGCCTATCAAATGAAGCAGACATCCTTGCGATGCACATCACCACACACACAAAAAAACACACCAATTTCATACCGAAGAAAGCACTGAACTACTTGCACGCACACATACAGAAATAGAGTATCAAGCAACACTGAAATTATATTTTTATTTATTTCAGAAAAACCAACACTGCACACAACATATACCGCAACAAATCACTTCACACACTGATGATCGTTACTTCACATAACAAACCCCTGTTAAGATGCCTGTTGATATGCTCCTTCCAGTCCACTCCTGGTTCAAACCAATATGGAGGATGAGAGATGCAAAGTGAAGCAATCGTTACGCAGCTTTCCTTTTAAGGAAACGGGACTAACAGCTTACTAAAAGTTATTTAAATATACCACTTGTCGCTGCTCTGTATTTATATAAACTTTTTCGACATTGGCTGCATTAAATTTTGGTTTAATATAACTTTCTGAGACAACGTAAATTTTCGCAGCTTCACCTGCTCGACAATCATGTACCAATTACTGAATGGAATCATCCAATAAGAGAAGAGAACCAAACAGAGGGAAGAGCGAAAAGGGGTAGGGGGTTAACCCAGAATTCTGACAAAAATAAAACAACAATCAGATCTTTTTAACTGTTTATGAAGATTTTCAACGAAAGAAAATTAGTTGATGAAAATTATGGAATAAAAATGTGCAAAGAAATATCAAGAAATAAATAGAAAAAAATACATATCCCGCCAAACAACAATCAAAGGAGTGTTTTGTATGGCTAATTTACATTGTAATCTGGACAAATAAACTTTTTGTAGAAAGCCGAAGACGAGAATATTGCCGACAAAGCACGAACCTAAAAGAAAAGAAGACAATACTAATAAAAAAGGGGAGAGGGTAAGATATGTAGCGACCAACCAAAATTGTGTCGTTACAAACTCTCCTTCTTCTTCTGTAGTTAGTAGATCAGTTTCCCTATACTGAAATACTACATGGTCCGGCGTAGCCACTGTTCCACAAAGATGACACATGTTGTCCTCCACGATCGTCAATTGGTACAGTTTTTGACAATAGGAACCGTGGACCGTCAGAAAGTGCAGTAATCCATCTGTTATTTCAATCTCGTTGTTCAGCCTCTCATTTACATCTGGGAAGAAACCGTAAAGCCTTCTTCCCTTGTCCGACCTATCCCATAACACCTGCCATCCTCCAATAAGGATGGTCTCCATGTCAGCTATGTCCTCCACCGACCTGTGCAAAATATTTATTACTTTTTATTGTTCCTCTTGAGCCAGTACTTTACACCTAATTTCTTCACCTGAAGGTGTATCGTCGGGACAGTCGGAGCGACCTGTAAAACTTCAACAGAGGTTGTTCGATATCTCCGAGAAATACGCAGCAGCAGTTGTCTTTGTGCCCTGTCAATTATTTGTTTTTGCTTCACGTCTTCTAATCTGTGGCACCACATGCTGGCAGCATATCCCACTATTGATCTTATTATGACATCTTGGTAGGTTCTTGTAATTTTCATAGGAATTTTTAGTTCATTCAATGTCAATTTTACCCATTTGTGAGTAATTTTGATAGCCTTGTTCTTAATTACGTTCGTATGCTTCCTGAAGTCCAATTTCTCATCCAGGGTTAGACCCAAATTCTTAAAGTATTTTTCTCTCTTGATCGTTTTCTCATTTTCTTTGATAATCGGTCCTCTGTTAAAATTTAGTTTCCCTTTGAACGGTATGATTTTTTTTCGACGAAATCGTTACCTTATTTTCCTTGCACAACGATGTCATTTTTTCGACCACTGCGTTAGCCTTCGTCTGTATATCTAGGCGGCTACTACCTGTTATTACAACTGCAAAGTCGTCCGCATATTCCACCACTCTCTCAATTGGGTCCATCTCGTCAAATATCCCCAAACATGGGTGGAATGCTAGGTCTCAGAACACTGGGCTCAGCACCGACCCTTGCGGGCATCCCTTTGACGGCATCTTAATCACGGGACCATCCGCCGTTTCCACCTTGATTCTTTTATTTGCAAAAAAAAAATCTTTATAAGTCTGCATATTTCGCTGTTTGGGTTGATTTTTAGCTCCATCAACAAGGCGGGCCACCATAGATTGTCGAATGCTCTCGAGATATCGAAGAATAATCCTATGACGTATTTGCAGTTCGTTACTTTCAGGTCATGAATGCTATTTGAAAACTCGTTGATTGCATCTTCCGTAGATAGTTCTGCACGGAATCTGAATTGCAGTCTACAAGTTCTTATAGTTGAATTTTACTGTTATAAATTTTTCAAAAATTTTGCTGATAGTATTTAGTAAGCACATGGGCCCATGTGATTTAGGATTTGATTTGTCTTTGTCTTCTCCCTTGAGCAGAATAATAAGTTTGGCTTCCTTCCACGGATCTGGGAAAATACCCTGGTTAATACATTCATTAAAGAGCTTTGTTGAATACGTAGTCCAGATGTCCGAGTTCATTTTCTATATTTCATTTTTTATTTTCTCAGGGCCAGGGGTCATCTTGGTTTTGAGGGCTTTTATCGCCGTTTTTGCTTGTTCGTTTATGATTATCGCCTCTTGTGGATCCTCTTGTTCGCTTTGTCGTTCCATATTTGCATTTTCTCTTGTTTTCCTATTTGCCTCATTGTCGTCTTGTACATGATCGAAAGAGTTTTGAATGCAAGAGTCCCAGCGTGCTCCTCCAATCCGTTGTGTGTTGGCCTTGATCATTTTTAATGTGTTTACCGCACTTTTTGTTTTCAATTTTGACATAACAATTTTGTAGGGTATGCCCCAAATGTTCAGATTAAGGTTATTTTCCACAAACGTTTTCCATGTTCTTTCTTTACCCGCTTTTAGTTCTTTTTTGAATTCTTGTTTATCCCTTCAATAATTTTGTAGTCTCCTTTCTTTTAGAATGTAGTCTCCTGCCACCCTATAGCTCCTCCGGGTCGTTTTATTTTTTAATCTATTCAGTTTATCCGTCCAATATGGTCTTTTCCTGTTGTCTTATTTTTCATTATTTGGTTTGAGTTCGTTAATAGCATTCATGATGACTTCTTCTTAGTTAAGTCGTTTAGGTTACAGTCAGGTTCTATCTACGGAAGCTTCAACCTCTCTTCAAATTTCTTCTCCTTTTAATTTTGTTTATGTTATAAATCGAATCATTATCTGCATCCGGCATTTCCTCTTGTGTTATGTTCCTGTTATAATCTACCACAAATCGGACGACACCGTGAGCACTTGTCGTTGCGTATGCATCTGCCATCCAATCAAAAATATAATTAAAATTTATCCTCATGTCAGTGTAACGTCGATATTAGTTTCCACTCCAGCCCTGCCCCTAAACGTAGATGGTTGATCCTCTTTGTTAATAACCATTAAATTATGCTGTTCTATAAGTTCTCCAAACTTTTACTAATTCTCGTCTGAATCGGGGCCGTGCAAGAGCGGAGATTTTGCGTTTAGGTCCCAAAAAATTAGCATATCTCTATTTCCAAAACCAGTTAAAATATCATCCAATCTCTGTACAAATATGTCTCTCGGAAGAGAGAACTGGCAATAAATATTTACAATTAACACTTTATGGTTTCCGCTGCTGATCTCCACACATAGTGTCCATCTGTCAACATATTTTTAATGAACAAGGTCTTTATATCTTCTTGAATTTCACCATCGCCACCATCGGTGTTGGGTCATCAGGCAGTATTCTGACAGCATACGTCGTCGGCATTCCCAGAAGTTTTGACCAGTAGGTGTATGGTCCCTGCATACATACTATGTTCACATCTTCTTTTGCACAAAAAGTTACAATTTCCTATGTCAGTTTTGATCTGTCCAAATTAATTTGAACTACTTTGAACGTAGTTACGTAGATGGTGGTTGTCTTGGGTCTGGCGGACTCAAGGTTTCTCCCAATATTTTCAGTTTTAAGAGTGTAAAGTCAAAATTCCAAGGGTGGTTTAAGTGGAGTTTCTTACGCCCCAAAAAGTTCCCGAGTGCTGATTCATTATTTTAGCAGGTTCGCGTATATAATGTAACATCACGTGCCAACTGAGCCGCGCTCGCCTGATGACATCAGCACAACCGTCTACATCACAATCTTCCACAATGTCTCAATGATAACACGGGTCACCTCAAAGGACAATGATCTCAGTCTATCATCAACTAACTGTCCTCCTACTCCTCTCGAATTCCCTAGACCATCCACAAGCTGACATAGATGACTAAACGCCATAAACACGTCTGCCATTTTGTCACTAATTTACTCTACTCTTCTACTGGTCACAAGTCGACATTTCACTTGGCTTTACTCCTACCTACATCGTCCTCAGCAAAGCAACACTCGCATTGAGTTTTCCACCATTTTCAGACGTGGAAAGGCGTGCATTAACCAGCGACGTATTAGGGGTGGGTTGTTATAAACCAATAGTCAGGAATAACTTTAAAACCTATTACAAGACATAAGGAACTCGCAGTTGAAAATATCTTGTACATGATCTCATTAAACTGTAAGATTTGCTGCGAACGAAAGCGTGATAGTAGAAAAAGTGACCTAAACTGCTCAATCATATGTGGGTATTGTGCTGATCACAGTTGTGAATCCGTTCTCGCATTCCTGATCAATACCACGATATGGAGGATTTGGGAGGGCTGTGACACCTGAAAGCCATGCGAATATTGGGTGAGTAGCGACATTTTCCCCATTTCTATAACAAATATCCCAATGAAATAACGTATCCAAAAGGGAATGTGATACATTAAATCGACAGTTTTTAAAATGTACTCCAATTTTGTATATAATCATTTTCATAATCCGACAACAAACAACCAGCTTAAAAACATTTAGAACTAGTTGCCATGTTGAATTATCCTTCTAAAGACAGAACACATAAGATGTCATTAAACATGGCAAAATATCAGTTTATTTCAATAGTAGAGACTATAACTGTAGTTTAGCTTTTAAACGAAGTTGATAGCTCAATTTATTTAAACGTCCCATTCAAATTGCAGAAATTAAAGATGGCGGATTTTTCTCATGTAGAGCTTTTTTAGACTTGCAGTATGTTGTTCATGGTAACATTTTTCAATGTTGTACCAATTTTCATCTTTGGAATTGTTCTTCAATTTTGTATAACAATTTTCATGATCCGACAATAAATATACGGTAAAAACAACCCACTCACATACACTTGGAACAAATTGCCATGTCAAATTTCACTATTAACGACGAAAAAACAAAGTATCATTCAGCTTTGCAAAATATAAGTTTTTATTTCAGTAAAAGAGCATAGAAATGTCAATTTAGCTTTTAAATAAAATCGATAGCTTAATTTGTTTAAGTGTTGCATTCAAAAACATAAAAATTAAAGCTGGCGGCAGTTTTTCCAAGATGGGAGAGTTTCCCCAAGTGCAATTTCTTGGCACTTTCAGTTTGTTGTTACCGACATCATTCTGCATATTTGTACCAATATTCAAGTTCCTATTCAAAAATTCTCGGTCAAAACTTAATTGCACTCTATTAAATATTTCACCTGTCTATATCTATATGTCAATTTTAAAAACAAAGGACAAAAAAGCGAATGTCGGGAAAAATGGATAACTTGACTAGACCCGGTAATCCTGGAATAAATCGAAAATATTTTTCCCGCTTTCACTCTTTTCGAGTGATGAATAACTTACACTCAGAACACGCACTTTAAATTTTAGGGTTTTCTGACTCCGACAACATTTTTTACAACCGTTCCTGAACGAGGATTGATGTTTCGTTGGTTATAATAAAAAAAATCCAATATACAGTGTTCTGTTTCAGTGCAAGAACGATGTATTTGTGTGTTTTAGTTTATTATTTGAACTATGAAAGACCGGTTGTGAAGTTTTTTGGGACTCTCTATATAATGGTTTTATTTATGTATGTTTATAGGGTGTATCTCGGAAGTACTTCAATTTCTCTTCGTGTCATGTGTAGTAATACCAAAAAATATAATATTTTACTGAGTCACTGATTTTGCATTTATTTAAGGAGATTTATGAGTGTTTTTCCGATATATTTACTGCTTTTTAAACCAATTTTCCTTTTCTTTGTGACAGAATTATTTTCCCATAAAATATTAAAGATTTTAATTTTTGTGTCAGGACATTTATTATTATTATTATTATTATTATTATTATTATTATTATTATTATTATTATTATTATTATTATTATCGCAACACTGGCAACTGGGAAGCTTAGGGACAGTTACACAGTAGTACGATCGATCCTTTGCATTAGCATCTGCATATTGCTCACAAGACCGTATTACGAAATTAATTAAAAACTCCGCCCCCTTTCGTTGCAGGAAAAAAAAAATAAGGAGTAGAAGAACCGCCCCCACGTCGCTGAATCGCTGAACCCACAAAAACGTATTACGGATGGGAAGAAAAACTGCAGTTTCTTTGTAATATGAAAAAACATTAGCAGGTAATCAGGTCATTGACTGCGGGAAGAAGTTAACTCACCTATAAGGGCAGGATTTTTTTTTTTAAAAAAAAGAAGAGAACGTTGAGAAGATGTAAAAACGGAATGAGAAATTAATCGGTTATCTTTGATTGTGAATTACCTAATTGACATAAGTATTTAAGTAGATGTCATTATTAAAAGGTCTAGGTACCTTCTATCATTAGCAATATTGTTTAATACAGGAAAAGGGATTATATATGTCACGTGTCTTGAATACCTATTGGTGATAATGATAGACATGGATATAAGAAAATTTAAGTACTTGTGATTATTAAGAAGTGTTGGTACCCCCATTATTGGTAATATTGTTTAATATAGGTAAAGGAAGTATATATGATACTTGGTTGCTTATTGATGGTAATGATAGAAATGAATGTAACAAACTTTAAGTAGTTGCGAATATTACAAAGATCTAGGTACCTTCTATTATTAGTAATATTTTTGATACAGGTAAGTGGAGTAAAAATTAGGATAACAAAACCTCTCGCCCCATGGATCACGGAAGAGGTAAGAGAATTTTGGACCCTATGATACTATTATCATCGTAGATATATTAACACTGCTGTCATACAAATATTTTAAAAACAGGTCAAAAAAGGTTATTCGTAACGTAAAATTCCATTACTATAATCATAATATAAACAAAAATATTAAGAATTCTAGAGTATTATGGAAGACATTGAAAAGGGAGGGGCTCATACCTAATAAATTTAAAATCAGTCTGCCATTATGCCTTCTAAACGCGGATTCTATTAATCAATATTTTGTAAATTCAGCTAACCAATATAAATAAAATAGAGCAACTAATCAATTCATATCGAAAGAAAAAATAGTAGAACACTTCACCTTTAAAAATGTGAATGAACTTGAGGTATTAAAGGTAATTAACCAAATAAAATCAAGTGCAAAGGGTCATGACGGAATTGATTTAAGGATGTTGAAACTCTTTATACCGTACTGTCTTACTCGTATAATAAATTGCTCGCTTACACAAGGTACTTTCCAAACTGACTGGGAAAAGGCTGTGGTTACCCTCATCCCGAAAACAACTAACTCTATAAGCATACAAAACCTCAGACCTATAAGTGTTCTCCCGATCATGTCCAAAGTAATTGAGCGACTAGTCAAAGACCTACTTGTTCATTATTTATCTCTCTCGGGCCACGTTTCTCCTCACCAATCAGATTTTAGCAAACAACAACGGCATTTGTAAATGATATAGATGACCTAACCAAGGAATAGACGAGGGAAAAGTAACATTGTTGGTGCTTCTCGATTATAGTAAACCATTTGATTCCATTAATCATACTCTTCTTTCAGAAAAAATAAAATACTACGGTTTAGGTGGAAATGCCTTTAACTGGTTCCAACCATATTAGCAGAATAGGCAACAATGTGTGAAAATTAATGTTACTGATTCCCCAATAACATCGGAGTGGCTTCAAATTAATCAAGAAGTTGCACAAAGTAGTATTTTAGGCCCAATTTTGTACACAATATACGTTAAAGATTTCAATGAGGCATTAACCCAACGCCAATATCATCAGTAAGCTGATGATACTCAAATATATAAAGTACGTTAAAGAGTGTAAATCACAACTCCAAGTGCAGAGAGACTTGGATTCCATAACTTCCTGGTCATAAAATAATGGGTTAACTTTAAAGGCTTCTAAATCATTTATGCTGTTAATTGGCACCAAACCCAACATAAATAAAATTGAAGATCTGAACCTACACTTCCCCACGATCCATAATATACCAATTCAGCAAGCCAGTCCTACAAAAATCTAGGTGTAATCTTTGATTTAACCTTAAGTTTGAATGCGCATGTTAAACATACAGTTTTAAAAAAATGCTAAATTAAAATAGCTACATCCTCTCAAACATATTTTAAACGAAGGCTCATTTGGTTGATGCTTATTATGCCTAATATAGACTATGATTACTTGGTCTACAATAACTTAAGTAATATTTTAAATTATGAGCTGCAGAAAGCTCAAACCGGTAGGTAGTGCCAGATTTATTTTCAATGTGAAGAGAAGGGAACACATATCCCCTTATCTCAAGAGACTTAGGTGGTTAAATATAGACAGTAGAAGAAAATATCTTGGTATAGCATTCATTCAAAACATTCTCATACAAAAAGCACCAGCATACATATATACGACAAAATTCGACCATACATAAAATCAAAGAAGCAAGTTGATTTAAGACAAAACACAACTCACTGACCCAATTCACAAAACAACATTGTATAGTAAATCTTTTCTCATAGCAACCATAAAAGAATGGAATAAGCTACCTAGATCACTGACCGCAAACCAAAATTTTCAAACTTTCAAAATGAATTTAGAATCGCATTTTCTGTCCAAAGAATGATCTAGAGCATAACTGCTGAGCTAATTCAATACAAGTTGACGCATTACACAAAGTTAGAAAACGATTAAACATCTCATTATTAACTTTAAATTTTGTTACTGTCTTCTTTGTATATTCCTTTTTATCTAAGCGTATCACTTCATGTTAATTACTGTTTTTGTATGCATTATAATACGTGTTTTTTTATTTTTTTTCATTATACTATTTATAGTCATTCATAGTGTACGTATTTTTGTACTCGTTGTATATTGTGCTTTTACATGTACATTGTTCAAGAATTAATTCATAATAACCACTTCCATTCTAGATATTATATTTTCTTCTTTTATATATAACTAGAGTACACTACTAAATACTTTTGTGTAATGTTTTGGTTTGTGTATCATTGTATATATTTTATGTATTGACATGGGTTGGTTGTAAGAGCGGCCCTTGAGGCCGAAACACGCCCATTACAATACTATATGATGATAATAATAGACATAAATATAAGAAATGTTAAGCAGTTGTAAATATTAAAAGGTATAAATACACAATATTATTAGTAATATTGTTTAATACAGCTAAAGGTAGTGTATATGTGACTTGAAGGCTTATTGATTATAATAATAGACATAAATTTAAGAAACTTCAAGTAGTTGTAAATATTAAGAGGTGCAGGAACACCCTATTATTACTAATATTGTTTAATACAGGCAAAGGGAGTATATGTGTGGGTTGAATGCTTATTGATGGTAATGAAAGACGTGAATGTAACAAACTTTAAGTAGTTGTGAATATTAAGAGATCTAGGTACCCCCTATTATTAGTAAAATTATTTAATACAGGAAAATGAAGTATATATGTGCCTTGAATGCTTATTGTTGATAATGATAGACATGAATATAAGAAAATTTAATTAGTTGTGAATATTAAGAGGTTTAGTAATATTATTAATATTAGTTTAGTAATATTCTATTATTAGTAATATTGTTTGATACAAGGAAAGGATCAATCGAAAGAAGACACATCTTGAGTCAAGAAAACCACATTAAATCCAAACTCAAATGTTGTACATAATGTATTCCACTTGTAAGCCGAAGATTTAAAAGTTATTAATGTTTAGTTCTGGAAATGTAATTGATTGAAGATTTCTCAAAATGACAAAGGACACTTGAAGAAAAAAAAAAGAATGAAAGATAATATTCTACTTATTACATTTTAATTTCCTTAGAATTGCATTGACCTTACAGCCTTCAACCTCTCTCTATTATATCAAAGTTCATGGGAGTATACGTCTAGTGCTAACTTACATGTAACATCACAAAAATAATAACATTTTTCTGACTACTTCAGATTCTTGCTTTCCGCTTGGAAGCGCTCATAAGGTTGAAACAATGATGGTGGAGCAAAAGTATGTCAATCATCATAAAAACTAAAAGAAGCTACTCCCTGTCTGTAAAGGACATTCAGCTAACAATAGTACTTGATGTCATTTAAAAGGGTATTAAGAGCCTATACACAACAAATGATAATTTTACAATATATAATATTGTCAAAATTAGCCATGAGAACTTCATGGATAAAACGAATATAGCTACAATATATTACAATATTTCCTTAAACTGAAGATCATTTAAAATAGGCTTAACAATATACTAACGAGTTCAGGCTTTAAGTAAGGTTTTGTATGCTTAAGAATGTAGATTGTCGATAAATGAGCTTCAAATTATTTAAGCGTTAGTGTTACAACATTAACAAACTCCATCGGCAAATTATTTTATATAGGAGTATTAAACTCTAGCAATCTAGAGCAAAATTTTTAATAAATCTGGAAACATTGTTTTGTTACTAATTATACTTCACACGTGAAAAACAATTTAAACTAATGTGTAGGACAAGTAACATCCTATTGATAAAAATTTTAGTGTTCAAGGAAACTAAACATTTTACAAAGTTTTTGAAAATCACCCAAAATATTTCTTCTGCGTATTAACGTTAGAAATATAGATCCATTCCATTGTAGTAAAAAAGGAGAGAGAGAGAGAGAGAGAGAAATGGGCCATGTAATAAAAATTAGTTAATAAATCGACGGAAATAATGTTTAAAATTATTTTAGACATGCTAACTGTTGACTACTGAACCTTGATAGTCCATCTGTCGTAACACATATTCCACCCACTCTGTTAAGGGAAAATGGAGTAGAACCAAGTAGCTAAGGTTTGTTGGCATGCCGAAACCATAATGGTTTACAAAATTTAATGAAAATCAGTACAATTATTCTTTATTTATTATTCTTTCAGGCTATAGCTAAAGATGTCATAGGGTTTGTTTCTGTTTTATATTACTTTTTAACAAAAAAATTAACGCTTACGGGATGTGAAATTAGGATTTTGACATTTAATATACAATGAGTAAAAATAGATACACACCCGAAGACAACTGAATACATAAGCGTGAACCTTATTCGAGCGCGGAAGGTCCGGTACTCACTTATTTTACTAAATTAAACTGAAAAAGAAATAATGAGATACCGCACATCTGTTGCTAATAGGCTAGCAGTAACATAATATGTTTGGACAGACAATTAAAAATCAATTAATTAATAATTTTTAACAGTTTATTATAACTATATGACTAGGAAAGTGGAAAGAAAAGTTGTATAGTAGTTACAGATTCGGAATGCACACAAAAAGCATCACATTACAATATTGTGTCCGGTAATTGTTTCATGCTCTTTTGACTCTATTGGCAGAGGCTATGCTTTGATTTGGTAGCTTCCTACCCTAACTATGATACTCTAAGATGACAAGCGCGGGTGTACGAAGTACGAAATAACGTACGAAATATTCCTGGAAGTACGAAATAACGAACCACGCGAGCGCAGAAGTGCGACTATTCTTGCAATGAAAATCTTGATGAGATAACCAAGACGTGCACTCTCGCATTCTTCTTCTTCTTCTTAGTATCCACTCCTTGCAAAAAAACACACACACACACACTTGGAAACGAAATTAAGTCAGTCCTACTTTCTGCGCACCTTGCACGTAATAAAATAAACTTTTGCTGCACTTTCAAAATAATTTATTTGGAGCTTCATTGTATTGAAGAGAACTGCAGAAAATAATTGCCTCCCTCATTATGCTTTGCGATATGTTTATGTTTAAGTGTCGGTGAGCTAAGATGAGAGCTGAGATCTTCCTCTTTCAACGCACAAAAACAGAGTAAGTGTTTTGGTTTTGTTAGTCAGTTCTCCCTAGCCAGGAAAACCCCGCAAACCAATACAAGGTCAACATCTTGTGATCAGCGGCGTATTCTCCATGAATGCAAGGCATGCATTGCATGCCTTCGGATTCTAGGTTATTTATTTTATTATTTTCCAAGGAGAGAACAGAAAAGGTTTTGAGAAATTACGAAACTTCGCTTGATATCCTGGACCAGTACCCGCAATAGTTTACTAAACTGTTCACGTGTGGCGCTGCAGTATTCTCGTCTATGCATGTGGGCGTCTACTCAAGATCTTTGTCGTCTGCTTGCTTGTGAACGTGTGGTTTATTGGGTGAATGAAGCGGGAGAAATCCGAAATGCATGCAAGGCTAGAAGCTGCATTCAGCATAGTTGCCATCTAGCCTGTGTGTGTTGCAGCGCTTCCAATGTATGTGGAATTCCACAAAATGTATGTAATTTTCACAGTTGTGTGTAATTTGCGTGGAGTGGAATTCTGTGTGGAATATCTGTGGATTTTTGTATTTCCAGAAAAATCACAAGATAAACTTCTATATGTGTAGCTCTTATTTTCTTGACTTTACTGAGGATACTTCCTAATTTTGCCTTTCATCTAGAAAAGGATAATAGTTATGAATAACTTAATTACTTCCTCCTTAGTGGCAGCTGTAATTTCCGTGAGCGGCAACAGATGATAATTTTTGTTTCAAATTCTTTCTTGCTCTCGATGTCTTGTGTATACCCGCCACGCCATCCTATTCTTTTTATGTAGGAAAATATATTTACCACCCAAACAAGAAGAAATTATCACCTTTCCGGTAACCTTTTTCATGACCTCATCGTTGAAAACTGACATCCGATTGAAACACTTGTAAATCACCTGTGAAACTACCATGTGTCGAACTTCGTTACTCGAGGTCTATGACAATAAGAAAGAGGGAATTCCAAGTTTGTAAAGAACAATTAGATGGAATTCATCTCTAATTCGCATACATACTTCTTAATAATAATAATAGTAATATTAATAACATTGCATGCCCAAACTCAAAAGTCAGGATACGCCACTGCTTGTGATGATGAAACAAGAGGAAACACGTCCTCTGACAGTTCAGAGGTTAAACTTTGCAGCACATAAATTCGTGCCAATGATTAGAGTTGCAGACCTAACCATATAAGGACTAGAGGATCTGGCATACACTGTGCTGGCATCGAACATCTTGCTCACTTATAACAGCAAATAACATTACACCCTTTTGTTCTCACACAATATTGCGTCGTTGAAATCAACGTCCAACACACAAGCTTTGTTTCAATCAGAAGAGAGTTCAAGAAAGTGAAATAAAAAAGTCTACCAAAGAAAGTCGTTGATATACATTGTTGTCCATATTAAATGGTTTTTCGTAGCGAGGGCCACACTGACAAGCGTTACAAAAGTCAAATCATTCAGAATTCCGCCATCGGTGGGTAAAACCGAGTGCACATGTTAATCCTAAACTTTTTTCGCAAAGCAACAAACATTTTAATTTTATATAGTTAAATTTAAGGCTTATCGACAAAAAAATCATATTGTCTTCTTCATCCGCACCACTGCAGGTATCGTGGGCCCATACACTGGATCAATTCCTCCTTGGCTCTTGAGGCGAAGTAGAGATGGTTGATTATATTCTTCATGAGAGGAACAACCATCTTTAGTATTAGATTTAGTTTTTCACGCAAATCCTTACTTTTCTTTATTTTGTTGTTATGAGAACACTTTCTTTTTTTGCGGTGAACATTCATCTTGAAAGTGATTCCTCTTTTTCTGTTTTTTGTACAGACCTTTTCAAATGGTTATTAATAACGTAGGCCTATGTGATTTTAAAAAAAAACTTAGGCTAATAATATAGCAAATAAAATTTGAGTTCATAAACAAAAATTCACATTAACGTTTCTTTTGAAACTTGTTTTATTTTATGCATTTTATTGGCATAAATATTTATAATTTAAGAATTACAGTACCAAGTGATATTCATGATGCATTTTATTGACATAGATTCTTTTATATTTTAAAAATTATAGTGTAAAGAGATATATTAATTTTGTTGAGTGGTGTGGTTGTAGTGATATGGAGAATTGTATACAACTATCAGCTTGGTCGAATGACTCATTCACATTGAAACGTGGGAGCTTTTATTTATCCAACACACATATGAAAAGATAGGTTAAACTAAAGTTTACTCACCAAATGTTTGAATAAATTCACTTTATTAATACTTTGAACTGTATGTTCGAACAATTATCAAAGTAATTGTCAATTTACTCAAGCAGATATAACATTGAAGCAACAACAAAACATATAACTTCAATGGGGAATACAGGAGTAGTAAGAGGAGTACAAATCCCCCGAAAATATACATGGTAATTTTCATGAACGCTTGCGTTACTTGTGCGCGATCGCTACATGCGTTACATGCGTTAACTAATTTTTATAGCAGCTTTTTCATGTATGCGCTAGGATCATTTTTTAGGTTGACTTATACAAACGGTTAGTACATTCATTGTTTAGACATTTACCCTGAATTTTATTAGGTTGACATTTTATGTACACGATACCTGTGTTATTACTTCTTACGAGTTTGTACAGTAAATGGTAGCAAAGCATGATAATACATGAAATTGTTATTTATTTAATAAACATTTTTAAATTACATAACGTTAATGCAATTTTACAAATTGATTTGCAAGCATATGCGTTAATAAAAGTTACACTCATAGTATCAGACACACCACAATTCAGACAAACCTTTATGTTTGCGTGTGTTTGTGTGTGTGTGTGTGTTCAAGTCGTGTGTAAATTTATTTGATGTATTCAAATGATCTCCAATAGAATGCTAATAAAATATTATCATAATAAATTATGGTAAAGCAGAGATGAATATTTTATCCATCTCCTGAGTGCGCAAAGCAAATTGTACGCTCTTTTTACTATGATACATTAAAATATAACGTACAAGCGTTAAAGAGCGTACAAGTTTGCATGTACGCTCTTTTTACTATGATACATTAAAACTGGATTCAACCTACTTTTGTAATACATGAAATATAAATAGTGAAACAGAGTAGTAGACATACATGCAACCAGATCCCGTGGGAATCTTGACATCCACACGTAACAATATGTTTTTAATTAGTATTTCCATTTTGTAAGTTTCATACGAAATGCAGGCGGATCACAAGCTATAAAATGCAGGTTGCAAGAAACATTTGTGGGGAGGGGTTCAAGATATTATTTTACATCCAGTTTACACAGTTCCTGTGAGTGAGTGGTTGGTAAAGATCGCTGCCTTATAATTAAGGAATCCTGGGCAGGAGTTTGCTTCAAATAATTTTACAAAGGGTTCGAAAAAGAAGAGTTATAACTATTGAACAAAAGTTTCGCAACAAATATAACTATTTAATAAATGGGTCATGCAAGCCCCTCCAGCACACCCCTGATCACGGGTTCAATTCTTGCTGGCGATACAAGTGATTCGGAGTCCACATTAAACTGTAGGTTCTATTCTTAGAACTTTATTTGCATCAAATGGAAGGCAATTGCAAACCACCCTCGGTTCACCTTGCCCAAAGACCCTCGCGTCAGGACCTGCTTTTGGGCAGAGCACCGATCATAATGAGATTAAACACACATAAATAATTTTCATGAGGCGAAGAAAATTTTACGTGGGGGGAAGATCCCATAGCGTCTCTCTGATTTCTTCATATATAGAAACGTTGTTCGTAGTTTGGTTTTCAACAACTTCTTAAATATTTCAGCAGAATTTCGTTTTCAAAGATAAGGAAATTTTGCTTTCGCTCCATACTAAAATTTCATACACGAAAACATAAATTAACTTTGAAAGCAAAAGGAATATCACATGCTTGTTCCAGCCAATGGGCTACAGTATATTATACATTTCAATGCATTGTCTAAAGAAGAAAAGTTTCGAATTTCAAACATACAATCTAATGTTGCTCTTTTGGTTAGCTATTTTGACTTCACAAAATTCCGCTTAAAGGATACTGTGTTACTGTCTAAAGATAAATCCTAAAATATAATTGTTAGACCCTATCATCATTACCCATGAAACTTTCTGAAAAGCAAATCATCCAATAAAAATTACTGTCCCGACGAAACCCGGTACAAATATCAGCGGGTGAACAAAAATTTTCAGACCCTCTTCCTGTGGGGGTGTCAAGCCCAAATCCTCGAGACGCCCACCAACTTTTAAAAATTCTGTCAAAAATCGATAGAAACCGTGCAAAATTTCACTTACACCCTCCTAATTTTGACTTTAACACCCCACAAACTGAACATCCTGGTGGAATCCCCAACCCTGAGAAGGAAACCCTGGCTATGCGCCTGAGTCACTGGACCACAGGGACATGTTACCTGTGTGTTTATTTTTCTTTTCTGTATCTACATTTCACATCTGGTATTCAGATATTCAACACCCCAATCCGGGATACGGAATTGGAAAGTCGTATTGGGCATCCTGAAAGAAAGTACTTTCAGGAACCCGAATTTACTGTAAGTTACTTTACTTTTAAAAAGTAATATATAATTTCCGTACAAACGATTAAGTAGGCCTTACCATCTTGGTGCTAGAGTATAATTAACAGTGATTTTAGCGCAATGCATTGTAATTTTTAATAAAATTATTCCCTCAATATAGTAATTTAGATTTTCTGGGAATATTTGGTGAAATCCGAAATAAATCAGAGTTCCGGCTGAACCCTAAAAAGACGAGACAAAGTGTTAAGTTTCGTGACTGTTCTGCAAAACGAGGAACGCTTGGTCACGTTAATTTCGCAAAATACATAAATAGATTGAATTCAACTGTAATGCATAAAAAGCATTTAAGCAGCAAAATATTATATAATAACTATCACATTCAAGTTTGTAGGCTACGGATCCTGCAAGTTTTGTTTCAATCCTTCCAGTCTTTCTAGGATAGACCCAAGAGCCGAACCCTAACCTTTTTTAGTGAAAGGAAAGCATATCTGTTTCCTGGCCTGTGTTCGAACCACTACAACTAAAGTATAAACTGCTTCAGAACAACACGCCTTAACGAATTACGCTATGAAGCTAACAACGAGTACAGCCTACACCAAGTCCCAATATTAGCATTGCAAATTGCACCAAGCCCTGACATTCATTTTAATGATTTGTTTACTTAAAATATAGTTTTCGATTATAAAACTTATTGAACTGTAGTGTGCAAAAGTATATATTCATTCTATTATCACGTAATTGTATGTTTTACTTTCTTTCCCGTTGTTTTCTCTTTTCAAACTTCTGAGTAACAACATCACTATGGTACAGTTAATAATTAATCACAGAAATTCGGATGATTAAATTTAACGGGGACTTAACAGACAGTTAGCGTAAACCGATGTTGGAGAAACAGTCATTTCCCTTAATCAGACGTTGAATGCGCGTAACGGATTATTAATTTTTTAACCAGCGTTGGTGAAACCGGCCGTTACAGTTGTAAAATATTAGCTACAAGTCCACGGACTAATATCACAACTGGATGTGACTAGTATTACTAGTGATTCTGTTTCTCGAAATAACAATGTAGTCGTCTACACTTGTAACCCATAAATAAATGTCCACAAGTATCTACAGACTTGTAGCGTATGTAGATGGATCGTTACAAGCCAAGATTTACTTTTTACAGGAAAAGTATAATTGATAAGAGAATTTGGAAATGGAATTACGTACATATTTCCAAAGGCACTATATTTTTTTTAAATATAAATATGGTGTGGTTCAACGTCACTCTAAAAATGCAATATCTTTCCACCATAAATATTCATCCGATAACTGTGATGCTGTAGTCAACCCAAAACACACTTATTTAAAATTTATTATTATTATTATTATGGCATGAGCAGGGAATGTTTCTCAGCCTTTTTCATGCCGCTACCCTCTTGTACGGTGCCTTCTGCCCGTAGACCCCTAGAAGTAATTTTCTTGTTTGTAATAAGCGAAATTATTTAACGTTGTATTAAATAGTTTTCTGAAGGTTACAACTCTCTCACACACACACACACACACATTCATATATATATATATATATATATATATATATATATACAGAGGTTGGACAAAAAATCTAAAAACACGTCATACTGGACACGTAAGTGCGGCCCGCCACTGTACACCACGTGTTGCGGTTGTCGATCGTGTTTTGTTTTTTCAATGTGTTATGTGGACCTTCCTCTTCCGTCAGCAGTACCCAGTTCACCTGTGAGTGTCGTGGGGTGCAAGTGGTGCGGTAAAATGGGCGACCTGACAGACTTCCAAAGAGGCATGATCGTTGGTGCCCGTCTGGTTGGAGCTTCAGTGACAACAGTGGCGACCATTGTGAGGGTATCGACAGGCACTGTGTCCAATGTCACGAGGGCATACACAATGCATGGGCAAACAACGTCTGCAAAGAACAGTGGTCGAAAGACAATCCTGTCCGATTGGGACAGGAGGGCATTAAAACGGATTGTAGCAGCTAGAAAGCAGACCACTGCAATGCAAATTACGTGTGAACTCAATTCCGGCCTACAGAACCCGGTTTCATCAAAAACAGTGCGACAGGAACTTCATAAAATGAAAATTCATGGCAGGGCCGCGATCGCCAAACCTCTGGTCACAGCAGTAAATGCGAAGCGGCGTATCCAGTGGTGCAAGGACCACAAGGAGTAGTCGCTTGATCAGTGGAAACACGTAATGTATTCCGATGAATCGACCTACACCTTGCTTCCAACAACCGGTCGTGTTTACGTATGGAGAACATCGTTGCAGGCCTATGATCCAGACTGTCTGCGCCCAACTGTAAAGCATGGGGGTAGTTCTGTTACAGTATGGGCCGCGATATCGTTGTTTTCTGCAGGTCCCATCATAGCGCTGCATGGAATTATGAATGCTAAGGCGTATGAGGCCATTTTGGGGGACCAGGTTCTACCCATGGCCCACACATTGTTGCCGGATGGTGATGGCATCTACCAAGATGATTTGGCACCCTGTCACGCTGCAAAAACGGTGCAATCATGGTTTGAGGAGCATGACCAGGAGCTATCGCACCTCCCCTGGGTCCCACAATCACCAGATCTGAACATCATTGAGCCATTGTGGTCTGTGTTAGAAAGGCGTGTTTGGTCTCATTACCCTCCACCATCATCCCTTAAGGAACTGGATCATGTTTTGGAGGAAGAATGGTACAACATCCACACACCACGATTCAG
This sequence comes from Lepisma saccharinum, assembly GCA_022664845.1. Lineage (NCBI taxonomy): Eukaryota > Metazoa > Arthropoda > Insecta > Zygentoma > Lepismatidae > Lepisma > Lepisma saccharinum. Next base: position 25 of record JAGDQP010021892.1, on the reverse strand, counting down.
GAGCTGTATACGTCCATTCCACGTC